>JAQIXB010000094.1:0-28260 GCA_034697405.1 Mesoplophora pulchra | reverse complement strand
GCATTTATATCATTAAATAAATATTTTTTTTAAAAAAAAGCAAAAAAAGCACCTTTTTTGGGAAAAGTGCTTTTTTTGCTTTTTTTGGTAAGTTCAAGTGCTTTTTTACAACAAAAATCTGCTTAAAATTTGACACTCTACTAATAATACAGCATTGGCATGTCTAAACATCCGCATTTATGATTGGATGATCGGATGTTTGGACATTCCGATGCCCAAAAACACGCGCATATGATTGAAATCATCGGTGACATACCGAAGATTGAAATCATCGACACGTGTTTTGTACACATGATTATCCAATCATGAATGCGGATGTTTAGATATGCTCCAATATTTAATACTTTTTGTTATAAAAAAATTATTGAATATAAAATATGAAATATAATATCTTTGTTTTTTTGAGTTATATAATAATTACGGAGTAAAATTATAAAAATGTACCAAAATTATTTATTAAATATATTTTATTATGAAAATTTTTTAACGTTAAAATTGTATTTATTATTGAATTACTAAAATAATATCGAATTTATAAATTTAATTTTTATTTGTAAATAAATGAAATAAAAATTAATATATTCAATTAATTGTATTACTATATATTAATAGTTTAAATAAGTTGCCATAGGATATACTCTTAAAAATATTAGTAGATTTGTTAGTAAAAAGATATTTATTGATTGTAATAATTTAAAATGCGCTTAAATTAAAATGAAAATTTATAAAATCAAAAGTTTCGAAACTAAACATTAGGAAGTATTACATTTGAATGTATTATTAATACATTGAAATGTTAATGCATTTTTAATAACACATTTATCAGCATTGTATTTTAATGTATTAAAGAATATGTATTAATTTTTGATGCGCACATAATGATAAAGATGTGCATAGACATAGACATGTACAATCAATGTCTATGTCAAGGATAATACTCAATTTTGAAGGGCGATACGTATATGTGCACATTTAATCACCGCACCCATTGAATTGGCATTTTAATTCATAAAACATCGTGTAATGTCATGTGTATCATTTACTCATTTTCTAAACGCATTAATGGAAATTCATAACCCATTTATTACAGTAATTCATGTCATTCCTAAAAAAAGCATTAACATTTTTGTTTTCATATAATATTCATGTATAAAACTTAAGAATGAATTCATATCATTGTCATTATCATATATTACGTAAATTAATCGATTATTATTAGTTATGCATCAATAAATTATTTAAAATAAAAATATCATTCAATTTATTTGAAATGAAAAATAAGTATGTCCCATTTTTAAAATTAAACAATATAATTATGAAAATTAACGTCATTAAAAAATATTTTAAATCATTATTAAAATTTGGGTGTGAATATTCCATGAATATTTATTTTAAATCAAATTTATTAATATATTGTCACGAATTAATGTGCATAAATATTCGCTATTTTCATACATATTAATAAAATATTTATAATAAAATTATAAAAATGATTAAACAAAGATCACTTTAAATTAAACTTAAAATACTTATAAAATTCAGTATGAGGTTCCCAATGTAACTCTTTTTAATTAAAATTATAATTTAATACTCTTTATACAGAGTGTTTTATCTAAAAGGATACCATATCGTTGTAAGATATTGTCAAATGCATTAAATATGCACATATTATTATGACTATGATATCAATAAATTGTATTATTGTATAATGTATAATAATAGTAAATAACAAAAATTAACGGTGCTATGCTCTTATGAGATTGCCACAGCAGTAATGTATAAAATATTTTTTAAAAATATTTATAAAATAAAATTCATTAAAAAAATTTTCAATGTTACTTTAGTAAAAAATAAAATTTAAGATATACATGTATGTATATTTAATTTATTTTTGATATAAACAATATAATAGTTTTTTTAATACAAAATAAAATCATTATACATATAAATAAAAATAATCACAATGAATATAATTTAAATGTGCAGAAAAGTAACATAATTTAACATAAGCATTATTTTTAAATTTTTACATTATAAATTCGTCTTTAAGATTAGCAATAAAAGGAAAACAAAAAAAAGAAAATATGAAAAAATATATGATTTTATTGTTTAGATTTAAACAGAAACATTTAAAAAAATGATGCGCATACATTTAGTATATGCTTTAATTAACATTTAAAATTTTTAAAATAAAATTAAGTATACACATACAAATTTAAATGTATTACAGATGTTCAGTAAAAATTGCGAGCATATGACTGCATTGCAATTATTAAAGAAAATCATAAAATTAAATTATTTTCTTAAAATTTTCCTAAATTAAAACATAATCAGTAATTTATTAATTATGTCACAAAATTCAAAATGAAAATTCTGAAAATAAATAATTTAAAAATTCATTACTTTTCGTAACTGATAATAACATATATAAGAACTTTGTTCGTACATATGTAGAATATGTACGAATTAAGAAATGTCTTAATTTTTTAATATTTATATAAAACATTACTATATTTTATTTTAAGTATACTTTTATAATAAATACATAATTAAAAATAAGATATCCAATAAATATGCTATAATTTTTTAAAAATTAAATTAGGAGATCATCGGTAAAATAATAAATATATACTTTAATAATGATAAATTTATTAAATAAACTAAATTTAATCACGTTTTAGTGCTCCGATACGATACCACATTAACAATTGTTGTGCCATAATAATACAAAATGTAAATGCAATTATTAAAGGTATTGTTGAATATGATGTATTTCCAAAGATTATACATGATATCGCATTAATTTTTAAAACAAAAGTGAGTATATTAATTTCGAATCTAAAATTAATTAAATTAATTAAAATTAATATTCTAATTCAGCCTAAAATTTTCCAATAATGTACAAATATATAAATAAATTTAGTATTTAGAGCGCTTACTGTATTATTACGGTTAGGTTAGGTTAGGTTAAATTTTGTCTGAGATTACTTTAATTTATATTGTGAGCTATGCATATACAATGATAAAATTGCAAATCCGTACCAAAAGCAAATATAATACTAAATGTTAAATATTATTTTAAAATCAAATGCTCACTTTTTTAATTCAAAAGAACCAATCTTTTGCCATATTATTGCATATGTCAATGACTGAATAAATGAGGATGTAAAATGAAAATCTGAAGGCCCAAAATAAAATAGGGGCAGTTTCAGGTTAAGCCATGTCAATAGGATGGGCACAGTCGGAATTATGCAAAAGTATATGAGAGCCAAAAGAGTGAGATGCAAATTCCATAATGAGGAATAAATGTTAATCCCTTTACGATCCTCATCGGAACGACAATTCAGACATAACACAAAAAGCTATTAAATTGAAATTATATTTAAGTAATTCAGTAATTATCTTTAATTTTTTATCTTTACCTGAATATGGTGAATTATAAGCCCGATGATGTAAGACTAAAAATAATTAATAATAATTAATTTATTATATTAAATATATTGTTATATTTTATTGTATTATACTTTTATGTTATAATCAAAGATGGGATTTTTACGGAACAAAAATCTTAAAATGCGGAGAAATTGCGGACTTCAAAAATTCCAAAATGCTCAAAAATGAGAAATTTTAATGAAAATGCGGAAAAATGAGGAAATTTTTATTCATTAACACATTAACAAAAACATTAATTTAACGAAAATTTTTGTTAAATGAAAAATATGTTCATTTTTTCCAAATTTTTAATGATTATATTATAAGTTTCACCTTTGAATTGCCTTTTAGTTTTTTAATACTGTTTTTTTAATTAAAAATGTCGTTTCACGTTATGTATATTGTGTTTACTATTGAAGTTTCGAATAAAGTTTAAAAATAGTTTAACATAGAATCAGAATGTCTAAAAAAAGTTTATAATAATTGCCAAAAAATATCGAAAATGGCAAAAAAATATATATTCAAAAAATTCCCTTTACTCCCCCTTAGTATTTTTTAACCTAACTTTTGATATTTCAAGACGTTTATAAAAATGATATAAAATGCAATTTATATAATTAATAATTTAATTTTACTTTAGTTTATAATTTTTTCATTATAATATTTCATTTTTTTCAATTTATAATTATAAAGTTTAAGAAAAGTGTAAAATGAAAAAATTTACAAAAAAACATTTCGAAGAAAATAATATTAAAAACCGTCAAAAATTCATAGATTATTCTATAAAAACCATGAAAATGCAAAAAAATGCGAAAATACTCTTAAATGTGAACTTTTTCGGAAAAACAGTGAAATGTGAAGCATCCGCAAAAATTTCAATGCATATTTAGGGTCCTCATTATTTGATTCGAGCACATTACTTAGTTTCTGCACGATTCAGTTACGATTCGTAATGCGGTGTTTCCGCAATAATTCCATCTCTGTTATAATGTTAATTTAAATAATTTGTCCTTTATACATACCAAACTGCTATTACATGAATATGATACAAATATTAAAATCAATGAAATTATTATTGAAAATGAATTGAATTTTTTAAATGCATTTTCATTACTTATTTTTGATTCGTGATAATTTTTCCATATTCTAAAATATTAAATTAATTAATTTTTATATTTAAAAATAATTGTTCATACTTAGTTTTTAGCGTTAAAATAAAGAATGATAATAATTCGAATGCAAAAGTGATGAATAATGTGAAGAAATAGCAAATTGAATATGCAAATAAATAAATAATGGTGAATAATATTGAAAAATGAATTGAATCATTGCCAATGCTAAATTCATTTGAATTATTTGATCTAAAAAATGAAATAAATATTAATATTAAAATTTTAATCTTTGATTTATACTTTGAAAATAAAAAGTATCCCAAAGGTATAATAATTAATAATCCATAAATTGATACTGATTTAATATCACTCATTATAATGATCGTTTTCAAATAATAGTAATTAACTGTCTTCGGAATTACTAAATGTGAATTCGGATTTAAGTATGAGTCAATATCAGATGACTTAACATGAATTGTTTTATGAATCTGATCACCTAAAGTCGAAATCATAATCGCGACAATAAAAGGCAATAAAACACCGCCATAATGACGTAGAATTTGTCCGATGATTAAAGAAATGGATATTTTTAAATGCAATTTATAACCACATTCAGGGTCTACATATATACATAAATGAGGATGATAATTAAGAGAATAATTAACAGGACGTGGAACATTAAGTTTTAAGTTTAGTTGAGCTTTGTATTCTTTCTTTGGAATTACATATTGAAATTGATCCTCTTTATTCCATGGCACATGAAAATGAAGAAATCCAATATCTTTGGCATTATGGTAACATGTGAGTGTTTCAAATGTGATTGAAAACACGTGCCAAATTTGTTCGAAATTAACAAATGTTATGTTATAAAATGTCGACTGTTGACTCACGGGTATATCTAAAATGACTTTAGAAAGAAATAGCATCCATACGCTTTTCCATAGTGATGGCATTTCAAAAATTCTATTCCTCAGCTTTGTCGTAAAACGATCTAAGGTAATACTTAAAGGTTGAGATGATGGGGAAAGTGCTATCGTTAAATGAGTATATCCCATATTTATAAATTCAGATGATGGTACATTGAAGAGCCGTCTTTCCACGCCTCTCGGTCGTGATGGCATTAGTTTTGCATATGAATAGAGATTCAGACCCAAATTACTAAAATTATTTAAATCAATTATATTATTATGATATTATATTTGATTATTTCAATAAAATTCTCACCAAAATTTTAAGTTTTCATTCACAGTAACATTACATGCAATAATCCACTCATACTTCGAAAATCCTTCGAATTTTATCACAATCGTTTCATGAATGTTTAAAGGAATTAATATATTATGATGTGAAACAATCTGTTAAATGAATTTTAAACTTTTATGGCAAATTTTATTATTTAAAATTATTATATCATATAATGTAATAAAAAAGTATGCAATAAAATGCAAAATATATTATTATAATACCTTTGTTTTAGAGATTCGGATTAATCGATCATTAATTTCTTCCCATTTACTGTTTTCTAAAAGCCTCACATAATTTCCAGCTTTATATTGTGGAAAATATATGCCCATATATCGTTCAATTAAATGATATTTAATTATTTCATTGCGTTTTTCGTAATCAGTTATTAAACGTAATGAATTTTGATCGATGGAATCAAATAAAAGCCGATTTAATTTAAGCACCAACTGTTTGCACCAAACTATACATAAATGATCCATGGAAACCCATACCTAAATTTAAATTTTTATGTTTAAAATTAATTTTTAATTTTCCATTTAACATACGTCTTCAATATCCGTGGTAATAATACTGATATCATTAGTGTGTTGTGTCGGAAGTAATGTTAATTCAGAACGAACGAGAGTATCATCGAAACCGCCTCCGATTGAAATAACATTAATATGCGATAATAATTCACGATTTTGAATCCAAAAATAGTTCACATCATTATGAAATTTTAACATTTTATAATCAAATGGAATCACTGAAATAACAATTTTTCAAAATAATTATAAAGGATATTATAACAGAGAAAACCACCGAAAGTATAAATTGCAATTTAATTTGCGTGTAATTAAACAATTTATCTATTTCTTGATGACGCGAAAATTTATCTGCAATTTGTACTTTCGATGATTTATCTTTCTGTAACTAATTTAATGTTTTTTTCACTTAAACTTTTACAAATTGAATATCAATAAAAAATGCTTTATGATCAGCATTTTCATATTAAAAATATTTTTCGGGAATGCTTTTTTATTACTTAATTCTCTTTAAAAAATATAAAATATTTAATTTTTTGAAATAAAAATGCTTAAAATGAATGAATTATGAATTCAATGAATGAATGAATTAAAAAAGATAAAGAAATGAATGAAATATTTATCATGATGGCAATTACCTGGTGCTTTATGAGGACTAGCCAAACTAATTATAAGGTCAATACTTTTCTCATTTTTAAATTCAGGTAAATTAAATACTGCTCTCGCGACGACACCGCCCTTTTAAACAAAGTATTAAAATCAATAAAATTTTAAATTAAAAATTACTATTGAATGTCCGATTAAAATTAATGAAACATTTCGATTAAAACTTTTATAAATGTCAATAATTTTGTTAATCGATTCACTTAAATATTCAGTTTGAGTCTGCAATAATTCACCATAAATTGCGGATAATTCCTGTTTTAAAATAAAGTAAGAAAATCATAAATTTAAATATTTATTATTAATAACAAATTTGCGTGACATTAGAAAATAAATATATATACATATATATATATACCCCGTGTACCACGGGCTGCATCAAATATAAAATTGCGATTATTCTAAAAGTATAAGAAATTTTAGAGAGAATTTTTTTCTAATATTTCAAGGAATAGAGAGAATTTACTTATTTGCATAAAGGTTTTAATTTTTAAATAATTTTAAATTTTAAAAATCGCGAAAAATGTATAAAATTTTATATAAAAATTTTGTTTATCACTCCTTAAGACCATATGATATATCATTTTAAAGATATTTTAAAACTGAATCCAATGGTATATCACATGATAGGATTAAATACACAGGGTGATCAAAAAAATATTTTTTGGTATAAAAATTTAAAATTTTATATATTTTTCATTATGCGTTTTTTTTGACATTTTAAATTATTTAAAAGTTTTAATTTTAAAAACTTTTTTAAAATAAGTAAATCCTATCTATTAATTGGAATACCAATAAAATATTTTGCCCGAAATTCCTTATACTTATAATAATCGCAATTTTATATTGTGTGCAGTCCGTGGTACACGGTATATATAAATATATATACATAGGTATATATTTGTATATATATATAAATTACTTCATTAAAATCAACAGCGAAATAATCGAAATGAAACGGCAAAGAATAAGTCTGTGACATTCTCAATGCGACAGAAGCGAGAGATCGCACCTAAAATCGTAAAATATACAATAATGTAATCGCATATATTATGTAATAAAAACATATATTATATAATTATTTACCTGTCTATAGCTTCCTCTATTTCCTGTGATAAATAATATTGGGACACCGCTAAACTTTCCATATCTTTATAAAAATATAAATTTTTAAATTATATTCATTTATAAAATAATTATAAAACAAATTACTTTAATGTTTCCGCATATGGCCTGTAAAATAAAAATAATAAAATTTATTATAAAATAAAAATATAATAAAATACTATACAATTAAATTTATTCTGTAAGAGATATATTGTAATTGAATAGGGATATGATTCTGCTTTGTACATTCACTCGCACATGTTTTAAAATAAATTAAACGTAATTCTTATTGGAACGCATGTAAAAAGCAGAATCATATCCCTATCCAATTACAATATATCTCTTACAGAATGAATTTAATTGTAATATAATAGAGTATCGTGTGACCGTTTTTCATCAGAAATGCGCATGTATAAACATTATATTTCTGATGAAAAACGGTCACACGATATATTCATAGTTGAGCAGGATTCTATGCGAGCGCATGTGTGATTCTATGCGCTTGTATTGGGTCCTGCTCAACTATGGAAATACTGTACAATAAAAACTAATGCTAGTCATTTTTAGTCAATAGAATGAGCATGGTGTTGCACTGTACTATTAATATAGGGTTTATTCTGAAAATGTCTAAAATCTAAAAAAAGTTAAAATGTCTAAAGAGTAATGTTTGCACTTAGGAAAGGGAATAATTTAAAAGTGTTTCTAAGGCAATACATATATTGCCTAAATTATGTAAATAGTCCTATGCTAGTACTAGTGAATTATACTTATAGACTATAAGTTATAATAAAGTATATATTTAGTATATGTTTTTTACTATATATACAATGCATTTTCAATTTTAGACATTTTCAGAGTATACCTTAATATAGCAAAAGCATTATAATATTTAATTGTAAAATATCTCTCATTTCCGTTCACTATAAATTAAATAAATACGTAAATGTAAAGATTTAATTCATCATTTAACAAATGAATAATCTCTAAATATGATGCAAATATTAAATTTTAACATAAATAAAGTATTTATAACTTTTATCATTCACTGATAATTTTATAATTATTTTTTATAAAATAAATTAGGGTCAGAAATGTATGTAAAAGAAGGGAATGGAATAAACGGAATAAATTTATTCCTAAACTATGAACGTTTAAAATCGTATGTTAATTTAATGAAAGTTTTAATTAAAATATTTTCACATATATTTAAAGGAAAAAATAAATTCATAAATGTAATGATAAAGTTCTTAAATGTTAATTCTGAACCGTTATGTAAACAGTCTTTTGTCAGCATTAAAAATATAAAAATTATAAAAATTAATATTTAAATATTTTTTATTTATTTTATGAATAAAATCAATAATTTATCTAAAATGTCATTCACTATTATATGGTATCATATTCTTAATGCATATTTCATTTTTAGCATTATCAATCAATAAATTATACAAAAATTATAAAATATTTTCTGTTTATTATGAGTTAACTTTATTTTAATTAAAATCATATTAAAATAAAAGAAATATTTAATGATAGAAATGGAGTAAATGCTCACCCCTCTCCATACACATACAGATTATATTTCGCAAATTTCTTTCGTATTTTTTCATTTAATTCTATTGACTGATGATATATGATTTAAGATAAAATATTAATTATTTTATAATTTATAAATTTTAAAAAATGAATTTAAAACTTACAATAAATTGAGGATATTGGAACATGTATGTCATTTCACAATTATTTTCATTATTCACAATGACATAGTCAATGACACCACAGATAAATATAAATAAAATAATTAATATTAAAAAAATGTTAACTGAATATATATCATTAAAAAATTTTTTGAGCATTATTTAAAAATTAAAATATTCTTAAATTTTGTTTATATGAACATATTGCGGTGTTTGTAATAAGTAATGAATGATTCAATGATGCACTATTTTATGCGCATTTTGTGATTATTAAAAGAAAATTTAATAAAAATCAATATAATATTTGACACATGCTCAATGTCTTTATAACTGTATTTATATACAATTTTAGTATTAATCAATGAATCACTTTTTATATCATTTAATGCCATCTTTAGTTTGGAAATAAATAAAAAAGTTTTTAGAAAAAGTTTTTCATCATTTCTTTTTATTATTAAAGATAAAAGACAAATATAATATTACATTGAAAATTTCAAATTAAATACAAAAGATTGAGAAATCATAATAATCTGATATTATAATTTATTATATATTAATGTATATTTTAATTTTAATGATTAAAATTTACCATAATTACCATTATCCCATGTATTACGTAACACATAATATGATTATTGAGATAAGAAATATGATTATATAATCGTTGGGTGCTTCAGTCTCATTAATAGATGCTGCCCATGGCCGTGTCATCGTATTTTATAATGTTCAGTATTAAATTACATGTGAATAATCCCCATGATAATGGGAAAATTTCTCGCAAACGCCAGACGTGTGCGGTCATTACTACTTTTAGCACTGTATATACTATGACTATTTACAGATCCATAATATGGATCATTCTGTGATGATGTGAATTCCATCGCGTGTTTTACTGATGTTATTCTTTCTTTTTTAGATCCTAACCATGCTCTCCCCGTAGACCTAACCTAACCAAACATGATTAATATAAAGAAATCGTATATTTAATGTAAATATGATTTCTTTACACTGCGAAAATAGTAACTAATACCGCATCCGTATGGCGTTTGAGATAAATATGCATGATAATGATACATGTGCACGTGAAACACATGATTTACATATGTGAATATGACGAAAGTGATATTCATTGAGGTATAGGTATTTACCTAACCTAATCCTAACCTAATAATTCTAAATTTGAATATTTTTTATATTTTTTATTATAAAAAATATTTAAAAATATATTAAAAATATTTTGTCAATATTGTTAGGTTCGGTTAGGTTAGGTTAAGTATATAACGAATGGGGAACTCTGCGGAACTATAGCCATTAACTGAATTAAGCACAAAATACTAAAAAAGAATGGTGATGATATGGACTCACTTTTTGAGAATTTCATAGGAAAAATGGAAAAAACGACACCGTAAAAGACACTGTGATTCCACCGTTTTTTAAAATTAAAATACTCATGTTAATAATGAAATTAGAAATTTACAAATAATTAACACTAAAATCTTTTATTCATCATTTAAATTTATTATAATTATTGAGTGTTAAAGTATTACAAATAACTGTTATAAGTGTGATAAGTATTACAGAATTTTAAATATTAGACTATTGATACATAATTAAATTGTTGAATTTTCTTAAATTATTTACGTGATATAAACATAAATATAATCTTTTAATGAATAAAAATCATAATATTATCGACATATTTAAGTGTCATTAAACACGAAAAGTGCAGACATATTAATAGACATATACACTTTTTTATTTATAATTTTTTTTATAAAAAAAATTATTTTTTAAAATATGTGCGTCTTTTTCCGGCAGAATTGAGTTTTGTTTTTTTCAATGCTGTCATATTCGATACTAAAGAAACAGTACGATGATCCAAAGCGAAAACGTTATTACGTGCGAATGAATAATACGGGCAATAGCTGCGTGTATGTGCCCATACCCCCGTCGCACCGCACATTTCACATTCATGCATCTGTAAAATCGGACATAACGTTTTTCCCGTTATTTCGTCTTTTAATTTATGTGAATTATAAAATGCAAAACTTTCACCATTTTTACGACAAAATCCGCAAAAATATTGCACATTAACATTTTGTGATGAATTAAATTCATTATCGGGAATCATTAGGGCCAAATTATGAATATTATTTGATAAATTTATTAATTTTTCCGGAATTTCAACATTTGAGCTTTTAATTTTTAAAACATTTTCGTTGTTTAATGTTTTATGTAATTGATCGTTCACTAATAAAATATATTACATATTTATTATAATACGCCTTTAATATGAATTTAAAATACTTACATTTGAAATTTGCTGAAAATTCACTCATTTTAATTGATATATATTTTATGTTTAATTATGTTTAACACTTCTCAAACACTAAATACTAAATGACACTAAATGATATCGAAAGTATTTTATACTTTTTTTGAACCTCTAATAGTATAGGGCTTTTTTTGAATACTTTTAAATAAACAAATTAATGTATGAAATACATTTTAGAACATAATACATTATAAACAAATTATCCCTTCACAATGACCTTAACTTTCCTATCATGGGATTAATTAATAATCTTTTACTATTTTTATGTGCGGATTATAGCATATAAATACAGTACTGAATGAAATTTCAATTTTATGGCTCCGAAATTATTGAGTAAATATATTTATATATACATTGTGAAATTAGATTCGGATGCTATTCGCATATACTTCAATTCTCAACCATTGTCTTTCGGGATTAATATTTTAATCTTAAACATGTGAAAAAGTTTAATCCGTACTATTCTCAGACTGTATATACAGAATAAAACATTCAATGAAATTTTGCCATTCTCAGAATATTAATGAATAAATATATAAAAATTGCATTTCTTTTAGTATATTAATATAAATTTTATAATCCGATTATAATTTCCGTTTATGATATTATAAAGTATAAACAAAGTCATTTGACTAAAATTATGCAGTTCCTCAGGCATGGTATATATATATGTCTACAAATAATATAGAAATCACCAATTTTGACACTTTAAAACATTTGTAATCTATTGTTATAATAGTATTTACTATACTACTATATATTAATCTTTTCTGAACACTAAGAACTTTTTTGAAAAGTGCGTCAAAATTAGTAATTTCTATAATATATGACACCAGTCAGTCACTATATAGAGTATATATTGAGGTATAAATATAGGAAATACATAACATTTTTAATATTTTAAAAGCTTTTAAAAAATGTCAATAATGTTTAAAAAAGCATCCATAGTGTATTTTAAATTTTTTATGCTTTCAGAGAATATTTTTTAGGAGCCTTGAAAGCGCTCTCTTTTCGTTAGTGGCTACAATCAAAGCTTATATTTTAAATTTAAAATTTTTTAATTTTTTTAAAATTAGAATATAAAATTTTTTGTTGTTAATTTCCACACTCAAATTTTAGGCGCTAATTACAGAATTCAAATATTCAAAAACAAAAATATGTTTATTGAAAGTGTATGTACACTTATGGCTAACCTTTATTTAGACGATTTTAAAGTTTAATAACTTTTTATTAATCAAAGTAATTAAATCGTATGTGAGAACCTTTAATCTTTAAGATTGTTCGTGACCTTTAAAGTCAACTTTTAGATGCAATGTTCATATATTTATGAAGGATTTTATTGAACATCTCCTGAAATACGTTTTTAGAGCCGCGCACTGTTATTGCTTTTCATATTGACATTTTCCTTAAAAGTGACCCCACAAAAGAATGGCATGGACTATTATCAGGAGAAAACGGTGTCCATTTATCGGGAGAAATATATTTAATTTCTAAATCTTTAAGATAATTTATGATCATTTTTCACGCGTGACTCGGTACTGAGTCCTGATGAAGAATATCATCACCATTTGGGTACAATGGATTTATATAATTTAAAATAAATTATTTTAAAATATTAAAAATATAAATTTTTAAAATTAATATTAACTTTGTAATTAAAATATATCTGAGTTCACTCATTTAAGCCAATTTCTACCCATACCATAAGGCTGTTTGATAAACTTGAAAAATGAGTAAATCTGCAGTTCGAAATTATTTTGTTCGATTATTTTATTTTTTTTAATTTTTAAATTATTTTCTAAATTATACTTAATTTTTACAATTTTTAATATACTTAAACTTAAAATTTTTTCTTAAAATTTTTTAATATCATATAAATTGTGTAAATTAATTCTAAAAACGAAAAAATCGTAGCTTTGTGTCGGCACTGAATTTTTTTTATCAAAATTTATATTCGATTTTAATTATAAAATTTTGAATGTCCATAAATTAAGCTTTAAAATGATATATTATACATGCATATACCATCTCTTAAACTATAAGAAAATTTACTTTAAAATCGTCTAAATATAGGTTAGCCATATGTGTACATATTATCACTTCGAAAGTAAAATGAGAATTTATTATTTAATTAATAAATGGATTTTGCGCATTGCAATGGTCATTTTATATTCTGTAAATTATAGTATTTGCAAATTGTAAATTTACCTAAAATTTTTCTTTATTTTTATTTCAATATTTAAAAGCGAAAATTCACAGTTTAGTGTAACATGGTATTCTCTTTCTATAAACATTCAAAAGTTTTATATTTATTGCTATATATTTACTGCAAAATACTTATTTTAAAATATAATTATAAAAAGAAATTTTGAAATTTAATATTTTTAATTTAATATGATATTTTGTATTTAGTTTGATGTTTATATTTAATTTAATTATTTATTTTAAAATTTAAATGTATTTTATCATTATTTACAATAAATATGATTAATGATATTTCAATTAAAAAATTATATATAAACAAATGACTAATTTAGTCAGAGTGATCATCACTAGTATCATCACTAGTATCATCATTAGTTGAACTATCCACATCTATAACATTTATAGGTTCAATTTCATTATTAGAATTTTCAGCATTATTTTTGGAAATATCTGATAATTTAATATTATTCCATAAAAAGTCTACGAAAGTGACCTGACGATGAACAGTATTTAAACGCTGTAAATGTCGTTCGGTGTATGACATGAGACTTTCGATCTTTTCTTTTACATCTGCAATTTTCAACAGTTCCTGCGGTGTGAACTTTTCAAATATGCAGTTAATTATGCATTGTGATACGAGAAAATGCTTAGAATTCGTGTTCCATACAATGGCAAAATTTAAAAGTGCTAATAAATGATAATCTGATAATTTTGAAATAACTAAATGAAGACCATTGATGCCGTCAGATTCGAGTAAAATTTCTTTAATTAAAGTCAATGTTTTAAAAGGATAATTCAAATTAATTGATAATTTTAAAGCATTTTTCCATCGTTTTTTAAGGATTAAATTTTCTAATAATTGATTATTTTCTATATCATTCTCATGTTTTTTTGCGATTTCCTCTTTTTCCTCTTCAGTTATATCTTTCCATATGATGATAGTTGAGTCTGAACCCGCAGTGAACAATAAACTTTCATCTGTTGTTTTTGTCAATGCCCATATTTTATCATTATGTGCATCAATTGTTTTAATGCATTCATTTTGTTTTAAATTCCATATTTTAAGATTACCATCGGATGCGCTCGAAACTAATTGCATACCCCTATCAATAAACAACACTTTTAAAACGGAACAATCGTGACCCTGAAATGTTTTGAGACAATTAAAGTCTTTTAATTCCCATAATTTAATAGTGGCATCAGCTGATGATGTCGCAATCACCTGATCCACGGGTGAAAACTGTAAACACCAAAGACCACGACGATGTCCTCTTAATTCACCCAAAAGCTTAAACCCTTCGATGGTCCATATTTTTGCTGTTTTGTCCTGTGATGCCGTACCTATTAATTGGTCATTCGGTGATATGGTCACATAATTAACAACTTTTTCGTGGGCACATTGTGTAGACTTTACTAATAATGGAATATTTTCCTTTACATTATTATCAATTTTTGGAATTTTCCATATTTTAAGAGTGGTGTCTTCACCGACACTCACGAAAAATGATTTTAATATGAACGGAGCAGCGACGGATGTCACAGAATGAGAATGACCGATGCCCAAAAAACAGCACATTAATTTCATTGTTTCACATGTAAATTTCCATACGCGTACAGTGTTATCTTTCGATGCGCTCAATAAACAGCATTTATCAGATGAAAATGTATCCAAAGATAATACTATATCAGTATGACCCTTTAAAATCTGACAGTTCAATGATGACATTTCAAATACTTTGATATTGGAACTGTTCGTAGCCACAGCAATATGAGTATCATTTTCGCCCAATAATTTAATATCCAAAATTTCATCGTAATTTCCAATTAACTAATTTGTGTTAAAAATTAATTCAAATTAATCATGAATATTTATTAGATTTATGATTAGATATTTAATTTAAATCGGATAAACCATTACCTGTCGTAATAATGAAAAATCCGTAATTTTATGAAAAATTATATTATTTTCAAATGAAATTATAGCGATTTCTTCGGAATTATCATTGTAAACAGCGCCAATAATAGGCTGAGAATTACTTTCTTTTTCATCTTTAGTTTTCAAACATAACAATGAATTCGTCTGTTTATATATCATGTCACCACTTTTAAAATTCCATACGTGCAAAACTCCCGATTCACCCGCAGTTATGAATAAATTTCCCAATAAATTAACATCCATAGCATAAGACAACGATTTATTTTTGGGAATCATTATCAATGATTCAACAGACTGTAAATTTTAAAATATTTTAAATATAAATTTAATTTAAATGAAAGCATACCTCAAAAACAGGTATGACCCTAATTTTCGTATGTGTTAATACGTCCCAAACGATAACGATTTTATCGCGACACGCGCTTAATATGAATTTATTATCACACGTGAATTGAATACATGTCACTTTACCACAATGACCCTCCATTTTCATTATGTGATTACTCTTTAAGAGATCCCATACATGAATATTACAATCATCCGCAGATCCATAAATATAATAATTTGACTCAGAAATTATTGGAGAAAAAGTAACAGCACTAAACACTCCGTGAGCACCGCGAAGATTATGTGTGCAGTAATTTCTTATGATATCCCATATCTTAAGTGATGAATCACTGCCTCCGGTGCCAACAAAAGTCGATGTACGATCAAAAGTGAGCACAGATATGGGTCCCGTATGCAGCGATTTCCATGTCCGCTCCAAAATCACCTCTTTTAATGACCATTGTCTTAAGAGACCGCTCTGATGTGCGATCACTATTCTATCACTATCATCATTCACTGTAAATGTAATTATTGCATCATCAGCATCATTCTGAAATATGTAATTATTATTAAATTAAAGAATTAATTAATTAAATTTATACCGAAATAATTTCATTGATGACTGTTCCATTGTTAATGTTAAGAATTTTTAAGATACTCCCATATGCACAATACAATTGTTTCCCATCGTTACTTAACTAAAGGCAAAATTATCATTTAAATTATAAATATAAATTCATTTCATACCTCAATTTTATTTCCCGTAAAAAATGAATCGATTTTTGATTTTACCGCAAAACTGAAATTTATAATAAAATATCATAATTATTATTTAAGAAAATCTAAATCTAAAATCTAAAATTATTAAATTAAACATTAAAAATCATAAAATAATTTACTTCTCTTTAAGCACGTGTTTCACATGCGGTGACGCCATTATTTTGTATACATGTGTACAGTGAATAGCGAACTTTAAGAGAACGCGTTCATAACATTCATAACATTCATAGTGTGCAGAACTAAGGACGCTGAGGAATACATGAATCGGGTATTTGCAGAGTCCGTCTCATGTTTATATTGAGTTACATTATACTTTGATAATTATATATAATCACATGACTGATAATCCCCGATCCTAAACTTATGTATTACCGTTTTACCTCACTTTTGAGTTACTGTCTTATTATAAGACTCTTACAGTGGAAGTTTTAATTAACGCCAAAAGTGTATTTTAATACGAATATGATATACGCATGTGTGTGATATTTATTATCCAAATTAAAATACAATTTTGGCGTTAATTAAAACTTCCACAGTATATTGCGAAATACTGACAGAGGGTTTTATACTTTAGGATAATACCTATTCTTATATCGTGAATTTTCAGATTCATATTTTGAGAAAAGAAAAAGTTTTCACCGCGTATTATAAGAACCCTCAGAAATAAGGAATTTTTCAATAAATTATATATTTATATTTTAATAAAACTAAAAAATTAATTTTTTTTGTACCGTCATGTCTCTGACCGGTTATTTGCCACTGACTCCACACTCAACTTATGACTGTCGGTACCCCCATAGCACCATATATTGAGAATTTATGGATACCTCTTAGGAAGTTAAACAAATTCTTCCCTAGTTTTCCCTAGTAAGCCTTAGTTCTCAATATATCCAAGTTTTCCAGGCTACCATTTGGTAATTATAAAAAATTCCCGCCTTTCCCTGGTATCTCATGCTTCCAAAACTCAGGTTTCCCACACTTTTGGAACATGCTCATCCCTTATCATCAATGTCATTATTAGAGACGTAAATTTAAGCCAAAATTTTAGGCAAAAAAGGCATTTAAAATGGCAAAAAAAGCAAAAAAAAAAGCATAATTTTCAAAAATTTTGAAAATACAAAGAGAGGAGTAAAGGAATTTTTAAGGCGAAATAAACCAAAAAAGCAATAATTTAAAATTTTAAAAATACTAAGGGCGGAGTAAAGGAATTTTTTGAGAAAAATGAACTAAAAAAATAAAAAAAAGCAAAATTTTTTTGGAGTCAAAAAATCAATCAAAGGTCATATTTTTGATGGGTGTGGGTCAAAATCTCGAAAAATAACTTACCTAAAAATCATAAAAAAAAGTAAAAAAAGGCGAATACAGGCGCTGTGGGTATTAGACCCAACCTAACCCAACATAATAAAAATATAAGATTAGGTAAAAATTCGGATACAGACGTAAATAAGTAATACGTAATTTTTCGATATTTTGGTCTTTCGAGATTATGGCTTTCGAGTTTGTGTCCGGCTCCCATTTTTGATAGATATGGACACATATTTAATTATTTCTTTGGTATCTCTTAAAATAAAATAAAGCATTTTAAGCACTTTTTACGTCTCTATTCATTATATTTGTTTTTCATTTATAAATAGAGTGTCCAAATTTAAGCAGATATTTTCGAAAAAAGCACCTGAACATTCAAAAAAAGCATTTTTCGAAATAAAATATTTATTTAATAATATAAATGCATTATTTAAGTATGGACAATGTTGTTTCAGATCATAATTTTTATTTACTTTTAATACCGTCATACATATATTACACCGAATTTTGTTTTCAATGATTTCAAATAATTTTTAATCATAATTTGATATTAATTTTTTATATTTATTAATTAATTTGCTCATTGCTTCTCTTTTGGCATAAATTTTTTTCTTTTAATTTTTTAATTCTATTGATTTGTTCTTTAATTGTGTATTAGTTTCTTATTAGTTGCATATTACTTTCTTTTATTCTTAAAGTTTTCACTCATTATTTTAATAATATTTTTAATTATATTAAGTTTATTATTTAAAAATATTAAAAATTAAAATTAATATGAATGAAATTTATTATATTCACATTAATAAAAGCATTACAATTGAAAAACACAATAAAAATAAATTAATTTCTATTTTCATATAATATGCGGATCCTATTCCTATATATATATTGATAAAATTTATATTAAATATATTGATAAAAATATTATTTTTATACATTTTATGTTTAAATATATAATGTGAGATCCAAATAGAAGCCCCATGCTCTAATATAAGCCCCGGGCTGTTATTTGGGGGATATGTTTTTGGCATATACCGGTACAACACATATGTACATATTGAACATATTTTTTAAAATTTTTCAAATATTTTTCTATAAAAATAGTAATGTACAATTTTTATTATAATAATTACTAAAAAAAATTAATAAATTCAAATTTTATAAAAAAAAGCAAAAAACAGTTTTGGACACTCTATTTATATAGAGATATATGTAAAATAATAGGGTATTGAAAAATATTTCGTCATTTATTTATCATGATTTTAGTAATATAATTAAATATTTGTAATAAATTCGTTGTTTTTTATCTGTCATAATATTGTTTAATTTTAAATTATTATTTAAACATTTTGAGACGAAAAAATACCTGAGAATCGCGTAAATAAACATAAGTGAATGATAAACCGTATATGGCTAATCACTGAATAACAATTAATGGTGTGATTCATTCCAAATATGGATTTCGTTTATTTTACTTTAATATAACAATAAAATGCATGTGAACACTCTAAAGTTCCACTTTTTTATTATATTTTATCATTGTTTAATTTTATAATTTTTCTTAAATTTTGTTTATACATTATTAGTTATAAAAAATACATCACAATTATTTTATTTTTATAAACGATTTGTCCTTTGATTAATCATTAACTCAAATAAATAAATATATAAAATAAAAGAAATAAAATATATTACTCCATTGACCGTTTAAGAGGCTGTAATCGTATACATGTAATAATTGAGTGAAAATATGATATACAAAAAAACGCATTATAATACATTGTACTATCGTATGGTAATTTAACATCGAAATACAGTCGAACCTCCCTAAGCAGGAATCCTCCCTAAGACGGAATGTTACTCCAATGAAATTCACTCCCATAGATTTAACATTAGGAAGTACCTCCCTAAGCCGGAAACTTTTTCCGCAAAAGTCCGCATTTAAGTGTTTTTCCGCATTTTCATGGTTTTTATAGAAAATGTATACATTTTTGATTTTTTTTAATATTATATTCATCAAAATTCTTTTTACATTTCTCTGACTTTAAAATTATAAATTGAAAACACGAAATTTCATTATGAAAAAATTATAAAATTAAATTAAATTAAAGTATTACTAAAAATGCAATTTATATAATATTAATTATATAAATTGCATTTATATAATAATTATATAATAATTATGCATTTATAAAATGCCACAGACCGAAATGCCCATAGACAAAAATTCCCGAAATCACCACGATCGAAATACTCACACAGTACACAATATACAATGCTATATTACTTTACATATATATATACCGTGTTTCAGGGGCTGCACTAAATATAAAATTGCGATTATTCTAAAAATATAAGGAATTTGAGGAAAATATTTTTATTGATATTTTAAGGAATGAATGCCATATAATGTTTGCATAAAGTTTTTAAAATTAAAATTTTTAAATAATTTGATTTATAATGATTGTGTATGGTTATTTTGGCTGTGGGTATTTGGGTCTGTGTTGATTTTGGGTGTGGGCATTTCGTTCGGGAACGCGATGGTACATATTACAGTATAAATAAACGCATAAAACCTTTGGTCATTTTTTTATAATAAAATACTTATAGTAATATGATCGAAAATTTAAGGTCAGAAAAAACTGATCATAATCGGTATAAACTGCTTTTAGTTCATATCTCTTAAGTTAAGAGTCTTAACATTTCCGGATAATATGTTCGATGACATTTATATGTTTATTTACTATAATTATACTCTAATTTTAGAGGAAAATATGTTTATTTTTATTTTATAAATATTTTATAAATGTTAAAAGATGCGCGTCATCATGTGATATGCGCACATGAAAAAGCACATGCATATTCAATATCATTGAATCACGTTTAACATAATTTTTACATTAAAAAATATTTAATATTTTTATATTACAAATATTGTAAATCAATTATTAGATAATTATAGCGTGAGGTATGTGTAAATGCGAAATTTTATTTGTATATAATATAAGTATAAAGTCATAAACATGATTATGAAATATAAATGTGAATAAAAAATATAATAAAAATTTGGTTCATATTAACTATTATCATCACATTTATTTCATCATACTTTAGGATGTAAAAACAGCACTGATATAAGTAAAGGTGATTATATGATCAGATTCAAGGACATGATTTATGTCATTTAAATCACATTCCGCATTTACAGCATTTTTTACATTTATTACATAATTATTTATTAGAAAACATTACAAATTATTGTAAATCATTAAAAATATGTAATAATAATGAATTTAATTATAAATAAAATTTTAAATGCCATTTAATTAGCCTCTCATTGAATTTCAATGCAAAACTTTAGTATTAATGTCCGTGATGTGTTTATTTGCGCTATGCTCAGGTCACATTTTAACATTAAATGATATTCGATCACGTGATGTGTATTCAGTTTAATCCCATTTTTAAATATATTTTCATTTAAAATTTAAACACAAAATCAGGCTATGGTTCCGCAGAGTTCCCCACTTTACTTACTTAACCTAACCTAACCTAACCTAATAATTCTAAATTTTAATATTTTTTATTGAATATATCGTACGTATTAACAATATTTTGCCAATATTGTTAGGTTAAGATTAGGTTAGGTTAGGTTTGGTTAAGTAAGTATAGAGTGGGGAACTCTGCGGAACCATAGCCCAAAATCATAATAAATCATTAAATACAGTAAAACCTCTACAAAACGATGAGTGTCGAGAGAATGATTTTATCATCTTTAAAGAGGTTTTCGTTATGTAAAGGTTCTGTATTATGAAAGAACATGCAAAAGTCATTTGCAAAACGCATGATATAATAGTATTTTTATGTTGAAAATTCATTAGATATGAATACATATTTAGATATTATTTATACGGTAATCTTTCGATATAATTACATTTTTGAATTTGAGATTTTTAATATATTTATTAATAAATAATTAATTGTTTTTTATATGTGATAAAATCGAGAGATGACTGTAGTTAAATTGAATAAATGATACATATATATGTATGAAATGATAATCCAAATATGGATGTTAATTGTTACCGTGGATTTTTTTAGATTTTAGTCCACGATCAGTGAGTTCATTGTAAGAGTCATCGATAAATGTCAATTCATTAGCATTGAATTACAATGTGCACATATCACCGTACAAAAAAGGAGTATACATTATTATATCGCTTTTGATAAGAGTCTGATGATAGCGTGACACTAATGCATGAATTTGAAGAGCTTCAAAAGGGTTTCCCCGATACTCACGAAGACACTTTTGATCAGGTTTTTCACCACACCATTTCATGACATTTTACTATAGTTTTATTTTGTGCATGAATCATATTTATTTCATTTAAATTCTTTTATTTAATTTCATTTTTAAGTTTTAAATATATATTTAAATAATTATGCAGTCATTAAATGAATTTAAAACTTTTAAAAAATCGCGTAATAATGCACGTAAAAGAATAACCGAACTTTTAAGCGGTGTAAGTAAATATTGAATCGCATTTTATTTTAGTTTTATTATTTTAGTTATTATTTTAGTTATAATAATAGTAAAATATTTTCTTATCAATTGACGCTCTAATGTCTGATGACATTACTTTATTTAACTTTAAATAATTAAATGATAATACATTTAACATTATTATAAAAAATGAAATGTAATATCATAATGTGGTTAAAGTTTCGCACAGTTCTCCACTTATATACTTAATCTAACCTAACAATATTGACAAAATATTTTTAATATATTAATATATATTTATATATATTTTAATATATTTTTTAATATTTTTTAATATTTTTTATAAAAAAAATTAAAAAAATATTCAAATTTAGGTATTAGGTTAGGTAAATAACGAGTGGGAAACTCTGCGGAATTATATCCCCGAAATTATTTGCTTTTTAAATATTCATAAATATCATTAATAATTAAATTTTAAAATAAAATTTGCAATTTTTAGCATCCGATATTAAAGTCGTTTTTAGCGGGCTCTTTAAGTGGTACGTGTTCCACTATTTTGTTTCAACCGTTGGATCTGTTAAAAACACGATTACAAAATGCATCCATACCTTCATCATCAAAGTATTAATTATATTTTAATATTTTAAATTTTAATTATTTTAATTGAATTTTCAGTAACATCCAAACGGGAAGAATGGTGCCTGTTCTTTCGCATTTATTAAAAAATGAGAGCATTATAGGATTATGGAAAGGGACAGCACCGGTATGTCTTTCTATTTATTATAAATGTAATATTTGTTACTAAAGAAACAAATATCAAAAATCATTTTATCATAATTAACAATACACGTATGCTAATATATGTACTTTTTTATACTTTTATATAACATACATATGTATGAATGTGATAAGTATTATTTGAGAATTATCAATTTTATAGCGATGCTAAATAAGGAATTATTTACTGAATTAACCTAACATATAATAGAGGTACATGTTTAATCATTATAAAATTATGATAAAAAATTATGCAAAATAAATGTTTAAAAATCATTAAAATATCATAATGGAAAATTTAATTAATATTAAAATTTAAATTAAATTTAGTCATTATTACGGTGTGTTCCCGGAGTCGGTCTTCATTTTTCTACATTAAACTGGTTACAGATTCACTTTTGTACATCATCAAATGGTGATAGAATAGCACCGTCACCATTACAGGCAATCACTTTTGGGATTATTTCGCGATCTTTTGCGGGCACTGTTTTAATTCCTGTCACTGTTATTAAAACACGATATGAGAGTGGAATATTTGCATATAAAAGTATATCTCAGGGCTTAAGTAACATATATAAATATGAAGGGGCAAAAGGATTAATTATTGGTTTAGGGCCCACTTTAATGCGTGATGCACCATTCTCAGGAATATATTTTATGTTTTATTCTCAATTAAGGAATTTAGTCCCAACATCCCGATCATCACCATCATCTGCCCCTTCACCCGTATTCACTTTCTTATGCGGTCTCACATCAGGTCTTTTAGCATCATTAGTAACTCATCCCGCAGATGTCATCAAAACTAAAATGCAATTACATCCAAATCAATATTCAACCATAGCTTCCACTATGTTATTGATTATTAAAGAAAATGGATATTATGGATTTTTTAGTGGACTCATGCCACGAATGATTAGACGCACTCTAATGGCTTCAATGGCATGGACAGTATATGAACAGATAATGAAAAATGTCGGATTAAAATGAATCTTTCATTGTGATGTCATTTATTATTTTTATTAACATATTTATAAAGTATCGTAAAAGTCTATTAAACTGTTAATTTATATTTCGATGTTAACGTTTTCACATATGTATACGATCATATACTATATATGTATATATTAATTAAATTATATTTTTCCATTCATATTCTTATCTTTTATAATATCAAATTTCAAAGTTCAAAATTTGATTTTAGTCATGAATTTCAATGAATCGATATGCGAAATATAATTATAAATACATATGTACATAAAGATATAATTGTGATTTATAATGAAAAATATTTTTAAAAATGCATTTAAAAATCTCATTTTCTGATGCTTTTAATTTACAACTTTTAGAATATCTCTAACAATATATTTGTAATTAAATATGAAAATTCTTAATGTATAAATATTCATGTATTTCATTATATATACATTATATGTACATATACTTAGGAATTTCCTAAAATATATCGATAAAATTGCCCCGAACAATGTACATGTAATATTAAATTAATAATGATTAAATTATTAATTTCATAATTTATTTTAATAAAAAATCAAATTATTTATAAAATTATATTATAATTATACATTTTATTAAATTGATTTTATGGTTTATAAAATCTCTGTGTGTATCGTCGATGAGCTTTGGAGAGGATGACCCGAGTCAAGTTTGGTCTATATTCAGCTTTGGAATTTGTAAATAGTCACATGACGGGTCCGACCCCTTTCGTCACCCGAATTCTAATTTTAAGAGAATACGCTTTTCCGTTGAAAATCTTAGAGAACATTTTTTAAAAATTTTTAATTTAATATTAAAAATATATACAAAATGTATATTTTAAAGAAAAATGTTAAAAAATGTCCGTTAAAGTTTTTAGTTAGTTTTTTACAGAAACATGTCCGTTTTCATTTTGTAAAGGATCCCCTCATGTTAAATCTATGGGAGAAAATCGGGAAAATCGGGAGCAGGAAATTTTGGTTTTATAGAGGTTTAAGTGTATAGTGCTTAGTTTATATACCAAAGTCCTGTTTAAGGTGTTATATGTCTGTTTAATAATAATATAATAATGTAATAAAATTATATAACATTTAACATAAACATTTATTAATAATTAGTTTTATCATGGCTCTTCAATTATGTTTACGATAAAATAAATATTAAAACATTAATTATATTAACTATAGAAATATTAAAAGATGATTACTAAAGTATAAAATTAAAAATTGTCATAAAATGACTTTAATTAAAATAAAAATCACTATAATTTTGCACAAAACATGTGATATATTTGAGGATGGAAAATTTTTACATCATATCACGATCATTAATGATTGATTAATCGCATGTAATATATAACTTTTATTTAACATATTATATTCTTTAATAAACTATTATTATAATAATTAACATATTCAAATATAAATATGCAAATAATTTCTAAAAAACACTATAATAAAAATGCAAGAATTTGACTAAAATGACGAAACACCCGTAATTCGACGTAATTCTTCATATGTGAGCCAAAATGTTAATGACCATGGGCCCATTCTGTTAAAAAAGTATATGTTAAAACGTCAAAAATAAATGTAAAATAAAGCGTTATTCGATACGAACCTAATCCAACACGGAATGAATCCTTTGTAAAGAGCTAAAAACCCCTCACCGCGGACCGTTTTAATTAAACAATCGAATGATGATTTATATAAAATACCATTTCCATTACTATCGGTCGGTTGATTCATAATTCGGGTTTTTATCACATCCGCGGGTGTCCCTAAAAATGCCGCGACTAAACCCGAACAGGCACTGGCTAATGCATGAGTAAAATGATTGTCATTTAGATTCGTATGCTTTAAAATTAAATGCTTCGCAGTATCATATGTCGTGAGATCACCCAAATTTACAAATGCCGCACGCTGTACATTCGGGGCCCATCCCTTCCATAGACCACGAACACCGCCCTCACTTTAAATTAAATTAATTTATTAATTCATTATTAAAAAATTTACTGTCATTTTATTTTATTTATTTTCAATTAAAGCATATAATATGCAGTTTTTCATCATTCTTAAAATAATCACTATGTGCAGTTTCAAATATTAAATTTAACTATACTTTAACTAATTTTATATTTACATAATTTGATAAATAATTTGTATAATAATGTTCATTTAATATAAGTTTAAGATTTATTAACTAAGATAAGGTTAAGGTATAAAATGACTCAATGTTCCAATTGTAAAAGCACTAAAAGATGTACTTAAAAATTTTGGAAAACGCGTGATATGTGTTGCGAACACGTGGTTCGAGACCCTCTAAACGTCGGCGTCCCTCCATTTGAATTTGGACTTTGATGAGATCCGCGGGACTCGCGAGGAACTGAGCGGTCATTCCCGCAGTGACTCCCGCGAATGTCGCTTTCCACAACGGGATTGTCCCATCATTATTCTTTCCCAAAATTTCTTCTCTGATATATTCGTAAAAAGTCATTCGAACGCCCGAATAAACTGAACATGATATGGTAAATGTGAATCGGCATTTTACTTTTTATCATAATACCCAAATGGCGATACAGTGCCGGAGTCATTCCACGCCATAAACAAAAAAATCCCTCCTCTCGTACTAGCATCAGATCAAAAGTATACATTTATTCATTTAAAAATTGTTTTTAAAAATATAAATTCATTGAATATAAAATACATACCGATTCCATATGCAGTTTTTATCATTCCTCTTTTTTTAATGTCTTTTATTTTAGCGTTTTTTTCATCATTAAATCGTGATAATGCTTTTTCCCCCTGAATTTGTAACCGCGTTTTTGTTAAATCCAAAGGATATGTCACTATATTAACATATATTAACATATATTTAAATGGACATTTATTTATATTTATAAATACCGAATTCAGAGCATGATGCGGCCAAAAATGAGAGTATATATGTGTAACAAAAATTTTTGAAATAATTATATTCATTTTGTTTTTTGTCATTAATATTTTCATCTTTAATTTTTTCTGATTTTTTCTGAACCGATGACAGAGGCTTAAACATTGACTCATTATAAACCATTATTATAATTAATAAAAAATATGAAATTATTTAATGAAAAATATAAGCTCTAAATATATATGTTTAAAGATCAAATATTAATTTAAAAAACTTAACATTTGTAATAAAAATTAATTAAAAATTTATAATTAAAAATCACAAATAATTTATAAATTATAATATATGTTTACATTAAAATAATTTAAAATTTAAGGATATTTTTAAAAAATATATTTTTTATTAAAATATAATTTAAAAAACATAAGTATA
>JAQIXB010000093.1:0-28386 GCA_034697405.1 Mesoplophora pulchra | reverse complement strand
TATGTCGCGCTTTATATAGCGCATGCGCGTTCCGATGAGTCAGGGTTTTGGCAGTGGAACTTCGTCATATGTGACAAAAGTTTTATAAATGCCAAAAAAAGCAAAAAAAAGTTAATTTTTAAAAATTTTGAAAATACTAAGGGGGAAAATGCTATGGCGGGTAATTTTGGGTGTCTTATCGCAGATTATTGAGGAGGAGTATTATACCGCGTGATATAAGACCTTTTTTAACTTTTAAAGTTTTCCACGCGCTATAAGACCGGTCTAAAAATTGGGGTAAAAGGGTATTAGTAATTATGTTAAATATTTTATAAATAATAATTATTTACATTTTAATATTAATATTTTAATTGTAATTAAAAAAATTAATATAAAAATTAATTTAATTTTTTAATTACAATTAATGTCTAAAATTTATTATAATTAAAAAATTTAATTAATTTTATAATAAAATACTGTTCATTTGGAATTAAATTAAATTATATATTAAAAAATAAAAGTTTTGTTAATTTTTAAAATTCCATATAATGCTATGGAAATGAATTTCTAACATTTGAAAAGACGGAAATTTAATTTCAAAATATTGTGAAATTATATTCGTTATTTTTACGAAATAAATCATAAATTAAAAGCAAATATTTTAACAAAATTCTAATGTACTAAAGTTACATGTGTAAATGAAAATGTATGTGTATAGACATTGTGCTTTTGAATCACATGTATGTGCGCATAAAACACGTTTTTTGGCGGCACATTATATGGCATCATTACGATGGCGTTAAAATTAATATTAAATTATTTAATATTTATGATATTAATTTTTTCAATTAAATGTGCGAAATTAAATGAGAGGCGTATATTATTACCGTATAACAGTGGCGTCGCCACAAATTATACGTTAAAAGCCACAGACAACGGATGTTACCAATGGTATAATGAAAAAGGGGATGATTTTAAGATGATGATTTATGATAATTTTAGGACATCGTCACGTACTGATGTCGCCATTGTTGAACCATTGACTGATCCAAAGAATGGATGTTCACGATCTGCACATGTATCTGTTGTGTCACGTTTACGAAAGAGACAATTGACCATTGTATTTGCCACGGACAAAGGTGTGTTTTTCTTTTATCATTTAATTAAAGTTTTACATTATGATCGTACAGAATCAGGATCTGTGATTCGGTGTGATGTGGAAATTGATGTGATTAATGACATTTCAATAATAACACAGACGCGAGAGATCGTTTTAGAGGATTTACCCGAACGTTTGGAAATCATTGCCAAAAACGACAAAAGTATTTTACATTTAAAATGCATTAAAAACTAAAACACTGACACTTTCAGATGATACATTCACATCAATCGGCGGTATTCAATTTGAATGGAATCTAATGCCTGTGGACATTCTCAGGTATTAATTGAAATATAATTATTTAAAATTCAATATAAAAACATAAAATTTGAAATCAGATATCGTCTTTGGTCATCGTCTTCATATTTAGCACCATCGTTTATTCAGTTTTGGGAGTCACGTGATGCTAAAGGATCGATTATATTGATTGAGGGTATACGGACGGGATCCGCGAAAGTCAATGTCCGTATCGTGGCAGATGCGTATGAACACGTATCACCGTACGAAATCACTTTACATGTGATCGCTAATTTAAGACTCATCCCATCGCATAATATATATTTAATTCGCGGCGCGAAAATCGAATTCAGAGCCGAAATGACAAAACAGGGCCCACGTGTACCTTTAAAACTGCCGTCACCACAGTATTACATGGAAATAGTGGACCCGAATATTGCTCTTTTAGACGTGAATGAGAATATTGTTGAGGCATTGAGTGAGGGACACACGAGTTTAGTACTGAGGGACAGAAACGTCCATATTAGTGACAGTGCACGTCAGCCCACGACTGAAATATACGTTATGCATCCCCATTACTTATCAATGCATGTATTTCCGGGTGAAAACTTTGCACTCTGCGAACTCACCTATTACCAAATCACTATTACCATACACGATGAAAATCACCATCGAATATTTTCAGCCGAAAATTTAAATTTAAAAGTGACTTTTCCATCACGATACTTTCATGTCGAATATTCATCCCCAAATGGTACTTATCACATCGTCAGAACGGATAACTCAGGAAATTGCAAAGTAATATTTATCATGAATTAAATTAAAATTAAAATAATTTTTTATTTTAATTTTAGATCAATGCAATTCTCAACGGTGCCGGCAGTTTTTTGCTGTCATCACCCATTGAATATACTCATGATGTGTCTATTTACCCGTCGCTTAAGATTAATCCGTCATTAATCCTTTTGCCATGGGATCGTATTGAAAAACCATCGTATTCTGTGTTTGCAGATGCGACCGGTGCCACAGGAAACTATCGATGGATTAGTAATAACACTGATATTGTATCAGTTAACTATAGTCAGGAAAAGTCCTCTCACGTTTTAATTTATACTCATGGAGAGGCTGATGCTTTAATAACATGTCAGGATGTTCATAATTCTGTATTTATATCACATTTACTAGTATCTGTTCAATTAATAGCTGAAATGGAAATTATTCCCTCAATAATTGAAACTCATGTTTCGAGTAATATTATTGTTCCTATGGCGTTTTATGGATATGTAGACTCTGAAAAGAAAATCCGTCGCCTCTTTGATGATTGCAGTAAAATACCATTAAATGTCGAAATTATTGAAAAAGTAATTTTTAAAATATATTAATTTTTATTAAACTTTAATATTATTATAAATGAAATATTTTAGACACGATTTGAATATGAAATAAATAGTGATATTCCCGGAATCGGACTACGATCATGTCGAAGTCTTTCTTTTAAATGTAAATCTCCGGGAAATTCGAGGATTTGGATAAAGTATGGGAATGAAAATGAATCAAATTACATGAAAACGACAACAGTCATTGGCTGTTATTTGCCATTAACTGTGGTACATCCCGAACAAACCACAATACTGGCATTGGGTTCGAGTATCGATATAGCTTTTGAGGGGGGGCCACGTCCATGGTCATTGAATCCCGAAGGACATTACTCACGATGTAACAATTTATTTATTATTAATTTTTTATAATTTAATTTATTAATTACAGTGACTGCATCAGTTTCTTCGATTATTCATTATTCGCCCATAATTGATCGATACCGTTACAATAAAGATCTTCATGTGTTTCGAATCACGTGTCTTAAAATTGGGGAAACATCATTAGAATTGTCCGTCGGTAATTTAGCATCGAATACATTGTCGAATCCCGCAGATGCAAAAGCAAAAGTGACCATTGTTTGCGCTAAACCTGCATCATTAGTGATAAAACCTAAACTAAAGAGTGAATGTCCTCTGAACGCACCTCAGGACAATGTATTTCCCGTCGAAAAAGATAAGAACATTGACATTGAAGTGGAAGTGAAAGACGAATTCGGACGTCCCTTTTATAACATTTCCACATTCCAAATCAATTGGCATATTGATCGTAATGACGTATCTCTCGATTCCGATTATGGAGTACGTGAAGAAGTTAATGGTGCAAAAGGATTTAGAAGATTAACACGAAACTATCAAATAATGAAAAAAGTATCGTCGAATATCGAATTCATCAAATTACGTGCCGATTTAAAAGGATATAATCAAAATGAATATAGAGAAAGATATGGCATTTCTCAAGAAATTGAACTCTCATTTGTGGAAAAAGCACAAATTGAATCGGATAAATTTTCAATTCTCAATCATCCTCTTAATAAAGTATTATTCTAATGATACTTATTTTTAAGATAAATTTAACATATTTATTTGTTTTTAGGTTAATCTAAACATTAATAAAGGATCGGGACATTTTTCTATTGAATGGTCTAAAAGTGATTATGCAAATATTACGCTTTTGCAAAATGAAAAGTTAATTCATGTATGTTTATATTCATGCATTTAACATGAAAATGGATATACGGAAAAAATTTTTTTACTATAATTTCAAGGAATAGATGCTATTTATTTTTATAAAGTTTTTAAAATTGAAATTTTTAAATAATTTAAAATGTTAAAAGAGCTCATAATGAAAAAATTATACCTTATTTCCCCACAAATAGCTATATGCCGGTATAAAGTCAATACTGTAACATGCCGGTATACCCCGAGGTATACCCGCATTCCTGTGTAAGTAAGGTAATGGGCATTTTAATTGAACATCTGCACATGCTTTATTGCATGCATTTGGTTGATTTATTTAAACAAAAAAAACAATTTTTTTTATAAAAATTTAAAATTTTATGCATTTTTCGCGTTTTTTAAAAATTTAAATTAAAATTTTTATACAAATAAGTAAATGGCATATATTCCTTAAAATATTAATAAAATAATTTTCCCGAAATTCCTTACTTTTAGAATAATTTATATTTCTAAAGGTAATGACAATTTATATTGTGTGCGGCCCGTGGAACACGGGTTACTTTACACATTAATCAATTTTTATAAAAAATAAATTTGAATTAAATAATGCATAACGTTATAACGTATATGCTCAGTGTATACGCTATGCATTTCTTAATGCACTTTCAATTTCTTATAAAAGTCTGTTTTTGTGTAAATTAAATGCTAAATAATTATGCAAAAGATTGACAGTTAAATCTAATATTAATGAAATAATGAAAATGCTTTAATGACAATTCTTTAGATAATACCAAAAAATATTGGATCATCCGATGCTTTAATCAGTGATTTATGCTTAAATTTTGATGGTCCTACAAAATTACGCATATCTATTGTGGAAGCGTATGATATTAAAGTGAAAATATATGACAAAATACAATACGGAAATTATGCTGATGCTTTAATATATGTAATTGATAATAATGGTGAAAAATTACATGTTAATAATCATCATTTTCTTAATTTACAAACGGTTGCATCGAATCGTATTATCAGCATCGGGTAAACATTTATTAAATGTTAATAATTTATAATAAAATTTTGTTTAATATTTTAGGAAAATTGTAAATTTCGATGATTATACATCATTAATTAAAATAAAAGGCGAAGAATTAGGCTATAGTACTATTACATTCGTTAGTCATTCGAATGTATTAAAAGTAATTGAAAGTGCACCGATAGTGATTCAGGTATTTATATATTTAATAATTATCTATTTTTATAAATTAACATATTTATGTATTTAAAGTTTAAATATAATTTTATAACTTAAATGAAAGGTATTTTCACCTCTACGTATTGTGCCATCGAATTTGACACTAGTTATTGGTGCTCAGTTTCAAATAACATGTATTGGAGGACCGCAGCCACAAAAATCAGCTAAATTTTCATTAAATGATGAAAGTATCGCTCACGTAGAGGCAAATGGTTTAGTTTCAGGTGTAAAAATTGGAAAAACTAAACTTTTCGCACGAATAATAAGTGGCGATGGACATGAATATTCCGGGACTGAAATAGAGATTCATGTAATTGCATTGAAAAAGATAAAAATAGTGAGTCCGTCGGGTCAATTGTTAGTTGGAACAAAACTGCCATTATATTTAATGGGTGAAAACAGACACGAAACACCTTTCTCTTTTGGCACATGTTCGCCCCCTTTAAAAGTTACATGGTCCATCAGTAACACTGACATTGCATCGATTGAACATGTTTTTGAAAAGGTATTAATTTAAATATATTTAATGTATAAATATGTATAGATTTTTTTATTTAAAACGTTTTTATTCTATCTATAGTCGGGTATTAGCGAAACTGATCTCAATACTTTTGCTGTAAGAATCGTTGGCATATCTCAGGGTACAGTTACCATAAAAGTGTCAATTGAGGTTACATTACAAGAAAAGGATTCATCATTGCATCAAATAGCTAATAACAAAGTACTGACCGATTCGACTCAAATACGAATATTTCCTGCATTTTCATTATACTTAAATGAAGAGCCACAGATAAATGACATAATATTAATGTCACTTCAATCAGAGTTACCATTAGTATCAAATCGATTTGATGATGCTGATGTTGAAATTGAATTGTTAAATGTTTCAAATATACAGTTAATTCGTGAAAATGGTTATACTTTAAAAGCGGGAAAATCTCCTGAAGTGTCATCGTTAGTTATACGCGCCAATGAAAAGTTCGGAATTATTCAAAACAATATTTATGGCATCGTCGTAATGCCCGTTTCTTATATGTTAATTAATACGATTAAAAATGCTCCAATAAAAGAAACCATTGATGTATTTCCTATTGGTTCAGTGTTCGATATTAAAATAGAGTTTAAAGATAACAGCGGACGACATTTTGACTCTGTACGATCACAAATTCGATGGATGATTTCACGCAATGATTTGATTACGGTTTCACGCGGTAATGATAATTCGACACTTCGAATACGTTCACTTAAAGAGGGAAAAACGATTGTAAAAGTTTTTGATGATGAAAATACGATTTTTGATTATTTTAGTATTATCACGGGTTTTATTTTAGAACCGCCAAAATTGACATTAGGAATTGGAGAGACCGCATGCATTCGATCAAAATTCATGAGTTCGGGATCATGGGATACCGATTCTTTAGCAATAGATATTGATAAAGATTTAGGCCTTATTATTGGAAGAAGTGTCGGCAATGCTGTTATTGGATGGAATTCAAAAAATGGATTATCGACACATGCAGAAGTATCAGTCGTGCCTCCAAAACAGTTCGTCTTAGATATTAGTCAATTAATTGGAATTACGAGTTCTAAAATCCATATTATTCCCATTTTATTTATTGGAAAAGCATATGCAGCTAAAAGTTGTATATCTATAAACTTTGAAAATATCGATATGAATAATATTGAAATACCATTTGAATGTGATATTACATTTGAAAATGATTCGCAAACGAAAAGCATATGGCGGAGCATTGTCTTATTTAATCCTAATATTGGACAATGGCAATGCCATATAACGCCTATGACCACAATTGAAAGTGACACAATAAACAGTGAAAATGTTAACGTAACAATTACCGCGACACTTTTATTAAAATATAAAGATTATGATTCGGATTTTCCATCATTACAAACTGCAGTGACATTACCGTTTCTTCCATCATTTCAATTTATTCCTCATCATGTGATTTTTTCTCATAATGAGCGTTATGCGACAATAACGGTGTCATCATTACCTTTGGTACTCAAAGATGTTACTCTTACAGCATCTGCAGAAATATTCAGTATAACTAATGTCGAATTAATTGGTAATATTAAGAAATTTACAGTGTTTCTTAAGGACTTTGATCTTATGTTTGGTGACGGAACTCCGCATATGAATTTAATTCTCAGTTCAAAAGTGACACAACAGAATGAACGTGTCTCCGTTCAAATTAAATGGAATGAAATGCGACATATTCATTCACAAAATGTTTTTTCACTTTTTTATGATTATTTTAATATCAGTGTTGTGATTGCATTTATAATTATATTATTTTCGACGTATTATTTGATTAAAAACAAAAAACAGACTCAAAATTTTCAAATGCCCATGGATACCTCACCATTGTTATCACCATCAGATTTGAATTCATCATTTAGTCGCAGAGGTATTTATTTAATTTATTTTTTAAAAGAAATTAATTTATGTATTTTTAAGTATTAAACTATAGTGGAAATTCAGTTTTAAATACGCCTGTGAATAGCACACCATCAGCTCGCGTCGGACGTCCTTTATACTCTTTAAGAAATACTTAATCTTTATCTGAATCATATTTTGTAAATGAAATTTGTAATTAATTTTAAATGATAATTTTATAGTAATTATTACATTAAAATATTTCATTATTAAATTTTAAAGCGTCACTAATAAATTATTTTTTAAAATGAATAATTAAATTATATTTATGATTATTTTATGCGATCGCATGAAATGGTATAAAATTATTTAAAAATATTTTAATTTTTATGGTTTTTAATGACATATTTAAATGTAAAAATAAAGTGAATGTATTTTCATTTAAAAGACAGTTTTATACTGTCATAATGATGTTTTAGAACTTTGTTATGTCATTCTTATGTCAAACTTTTGAAGAGATTCGCGTTTGAAACAAACGGAGTGATTTCACATGTTTTTAGACTCTTTATGCTATTAATATATTACCATTATAAATATAAATTTATTTTTCCAAAAAATACATAAAACTATATTCTAAACTATAAAAAGTTAACTAAAAGATTTTAAACATAGTATTTTTATGAAAATTATTTTAAAAATCTCATCATAAACATTTATTAATGAGATATTTAGATATTAATGGTGAAATAAAATTAAAAATGTTTTTTCTGTTATAAGATAATTTGCATTTTAATTATTTGTTTCTGTATTTTTTCTAAATTCACCATCACCGGAAAATACTTAATGTCATGTTATTAGTATCTTATTTTAAAACAACAAACATATTATGAGTGAAAAGAAACAATGCTTTGTATTTTCAATGAATTTTTTTGTTCGAAAATGAGACTTTTCCTTAATAATGACTTCAGACATATTTTCGGGAAACATATTCGAGAGGACGTTAATCACGTTTATTGCCTCCGCATATCATGTGCTCTCTTAAAATACTAAACTGCCTTTGTCTTAAGAATGACTTTTTTCTGATTGTAATAGATTATTATAGTATATAGTGGTTCCTTTCAACAAAAAGTCGTTAACTAAACTTAATATATATTATGTTTATAATTAAAACAAAGAGTTGATAATATAACACATGTAAAAAAATACACTATGTATATAGTGTACTATTGTACTATTAAACTTAGGCTTTCGATTTTATTTATATTAATATATTTATTCATTAAAAAATTAATTTATAAATATATTATTGCATTTTAATTGTCCATAGTATTTTTTTATTCTTTTAATTGACTTATCATACATACCTTTTTTTATTAAAAACATTATATTAAATAATACATAATAATAGATGTATGCATTATAAATATAATGTTAAGTGATTTAAAATGAAAAGACTAAAGATAAAATTACTGATAAAAGTTACAATACATTAATTTATAAATATAAATATATTATTTATTCATATGCTAAAGGAGTGGCATATATAACTCAGTGAAATGCCCATTTATTTTTTAAATATGTAAATTTTCAAAGGAATTTGTGAGTAATTTAATACAGATATGGTCAATATATCATGTGAATGGCTCAATGGTTCTATTATCGAAGGAATTGCCAAATGTACCGCTCACAATGATAAAGCATAGATGCATATGTCCATTTAAAAGCACAATACGCAGTGATGATTTAAGTATTTCAACACTATAAAAGTATACTCTAATGGTATATACAGAGCTACCATCACCATCTGCGTCACCATCACCTATATTATTGCCTCTTTAAAACGTCAATAGAACAATACTAGTGAATACTAGTGAATTTACATAAAGTTATGATGCCACTTATGTCAGTATACATTCATGAATAAGTTTCTGACGTTTTTTAGTGATTAATTACTGCAGAATCCTCTTTTGTCCTTTTAATACAATAAAAGTAACATAAAAGTTTCATTTTCTCTGTGCCTTTTCATTACCAATTAATTCATCTCAGGGTGAGGGATGATTAAACTGATACCACATTAACTTTATGAGGCTATTCGCTAATGGCAAATAATATGATTAATTAATGAGTTTAGAGTGTGCTGTATTTTTACAAAAATGAGGAAACAAAAGACTGCAGTTATGAAATGGGATTTTCGTAATTTCATATGAAGGATTTTGTTCATTTATTCATTAGCTGAGTTATAAAAAAAGATGGGCTCAAATGCGTTTAACTAATACTATCACTATTATACTTACAATAGAATGGAGACTGTGTTAAGTAAATATTTTTTACTAAAGAGAAAGCATTTTACTGATTACATGGGATGTGTCACTAGACTTAAACTAATGGTGAGTAAAAGTAAATAGATATCAATAACCAAACCCTGTGTCATGATTAATGCCTCATATATGATAAATGATTTTTCAATTCTATTTGTAAATGCATTCAATGATTTTGCTTCAATTGATAGTGATACTAATATCACACTTTTAGTTCGCTTTTAGTACACTTTTAGTTCTCTTTTAGTACACTTTTATCTAATCGCATTTCACTGAATCGAGCGTTTAATGCTGACCCCAAAAGAATTATTATTATTATTGCCATTATCATTGTGTACCTTTTACAGGGAGAATGTGATGCCACTCTTTTTGCACATCTCAAAGCAAATTTATGAAGCAATTTGTGAAAATAGTTCCAAAATAGTCATATATACTAAATGTACGATGTACTAAATGTACTAGTTTCAAAACACTGTTTTTGTCATATATTAGACATTTTTGCGATATTTTCGCTTACCATATATGAAAAGAGAATATACTATTACTTTTACCCCCGAAATGTGAACTGCGACTTGAATGTGATGCGTCAAAGTAATAGTACTTTTTAGTGGGCACATTCATATCATAATTTAAAGGATCTCATTCTAGTATTTGACATTGTTACACATCTTAAAATTATAGTTTCGAAACTTTTCTATTGTATTATGAAATACGGTCTCAAATTTAAAAGTGACCGCATTAAAACAGCACTGAATCGTCAAAAAATGAATAAAAATTCCTGAGAATCGCAGAAATGAAACCATAAAATGGGGGTTTAGTAATGTCGAGTATTTTTGCAACAATACAATGCAACAATGGAATACACTATTGCCCATTATGTAATGATTCAATAAAATACTATTTTTATGTCATACAAATTTTAAAACCTTAAGTTTTAAGCAAAAAAAATATAATCAATTTATTGATGTAAATATAACGCTTATTTTAACACCGCTTTAAAATTAAATTAAAATTTTAAAATAAAATTTATTTTTTAAAAATCGTTTATTAAATAAATGATTATATTAAAATTACAAAAAAGTGTTAATTTAAAAATTAAAGTTTCACGTTAAGTTTAGTTAAATGACTGATAAACTAATCATGAAATTAAAAATAAAAATAATATTAAAGTTAATAATAATTATAAGAATAATAATTAATAATAAACACAAATAATAATAACACACTTCACACTGTATATATTTAGATAAATAAATTCATATTAACTCAGTACTTACAAATTAATATGAGAGTACAAATAATTATTTATTACATATTAAAGGATAATAAAAGATTAGATTAAAAAAGTAAAGCATTTCAATGTTTTTATATTTAATTATTGCATTTACATTTAAATAATCATTGTGATCAATGAATTTAAATATGAATTTTAAATATTAATAAAAATTATGAGCATAAAATTCTGCGATTTTCTGTTTTTATAATAATTATAATTTTATATTATAATGAAATCGCAAAAACGGCAAAATTTTGTTATTTTTTGTCTTTGACTTTTTTGCTCATATCACACAATATTGAGATCACACGAAAGCTTTTAATTTATTATGTTAATGTTAATTATAATTAAATTATAATCTTTAATGATATATTATAATATAATATAATTAAAATTAAAATTAAAAGAATACTTTGACATTTTTAATGCCACATTATTATGGAAAAATCTCATATTATATTATAAACAAATATTTAATAATGTAAATGTAATTTATATAATAATAGAATATGATTAAAATATTAATGTCAATATAATGGTATAATGATAATAATAATTATTATGGCATTTATTGAATTCTGTTTAAATGAATAATTTTAGTTAATTTTGGCTTTTGACTAAAAATACTAAAATAATTCATATTTATGATTACATATGAAAGACATTTGAGTGAGAAAAGGCATTAAATACTTTCCATCATTAACTTTTATGTTAAAATCGACATCATTTAAAGCATTATTCATTTAAAATGTATGTAAAAAGTAAAAATGCATGATTATTATATATAAATATTAATTTAAAAAAATTTTCTTTATAATTATATATTATATAATATATATATAATATATAGTTAATATACATATTATATATAAGTGAAAAAACTATACAAAATATTACATTTGATGATGACTATTTTTATATATATTTGAATTATAAATGATATATGCTGTTTTTTATTGTGTCATCAAAAGAACAATATTCATGTTTATATGATATTATATAAAAGTACATTATGATGATGCATTCTTTGGTCATTGTATTTTATGTGAATCATTTACTCTTCAATAGTATCAGCATCATCAGCATCATTGGATGAGAATGAACGCTGACGGCCGTTCACTGCGTTAATGTGATGCGATCTGAAACGGGATGATAATGATCGACGTGACAATATTACTGATGCTGATACTACGCCCCTTTCACTATTTGTTGATAGCATCTGTTTAAAGAAAAAGAAGAATAATGTCTTTAATAATGTTCTTAACAATTATATTCTGCTTATATATGCTTATATATGCTTATATATGCCTATCTGCATGTATACTCTTCGTCTTTATATACTACCAATGGTACTATGAGTATAAACACAATGAAAAAACATTATTTAACAAAAATATTATTTATGGGATATGCTCATATATCATATTTTCTTTATTTTAACAGTATATTTATTGCTTTATTCGTGTTTCTTTTTATTTTTACTTTGGCAATGACTTAGCTCGAAACTAGCAACATATATAGTGGACAAGTGCCACGTGCTATACTCCCTCCATGGCATCATGGTATAACGTGATAATGTTACATAGAAAGGTTCTTAAACTAGTTGGGCTAAGTTGGGATAAGACAACACGGTCTCAATCGTGATTGTAACTCCCTAATTAGTTAAAGTTGCATTTTGTTATTAATACAGAGATGGTGAGTTCATGGACACGCAAAGACCGTATGCTGATCAGTGGATGATGGGTGGAGATGGGACATGATGAGCGTGGATATAATGTAAGACATATGCAGTGAATCAAAAAGGAGAGGAATAAAAAGGTCCCAAACGCTACAGGACATCACCAGTGACGTCATTCCCGGGACTTCGACGACGTTCGTGTGCATATTGAATTCATAGCAATACACACTTTGAAAGAGGCAATGTTCTCTCAGCTTTATTTTTTATGCGTGTGTGGATCAACAACTTGAAGCTACTACTACTACTATTACTACTACTACTACTATTACTATCAAGAAGTAAAAGAAGGGAAAAGCTTCCAAATGTGTGGGGAAAAGCAAAATGCATTTATTGTGCGTGTTCTGAGTCTTGTTAAGTTACCCCAATAGTAAATCCCACTCTTCTTCTATTCCATTCTATTTCTTCCCCAACGATTTCTATCCACAGTTTTCCCGGGCAAACTAGTGAAGGAACTAGTGAAGGAGAGTGAAGGAGAGGGTGGTTGGGGTTGGGGTGGAACATGCAAAGGTTACACACTTCTTTTGCTAAAGGTTAGGTTCAAAACCAAGGCTATGACTACTTTAAGACGCGCCGATAATTCCCCTCTTCTCATACATAACCCCAATATTTATTGTGATACATCATCAATTGCAGACTCTGAGACTAGCATTTAGCATTTAGTATATATTTTTGAATTATACATAAGGTCATGTACAGTGTTAGATAATTCAAAATTGTAATGCACACCATATTTATCTGATTCTATGTACAAATGTACAATCGCAGGTGTTTTCCGGTGCATGAACTTTTTGATCATTATATTTTATTTCATTTAATTTTACATTATTACTATGACTGTGTTATTATTATAATAAATTTTTTCGCATTTTCTTTATCATTATAATTGTGTCTCTTCAGTCGATTATGCATAAAAAGTGAGTGCATAATGCAAATTTACACACAGAGTTCAGTATAAACAACGGATGGATGTACGTTGAGTTAAGCATAGACCAGAATCGGTTTAATCTAAACATTCTCATGGATATGCATATGGATATGCCTTTTATTTTGATTCTTTCCCACGTCATGTCACATTCTGTGATATTTCTTTAAATTGTTAATTACGCACCGTTTTTATACCGTCGTTTTTTACTTTTCCCTAAAAAATATACGCACATATATAATGCTAAATGCTCATCGATGTGAATAATGATATACACATACTGTAATTTGCTCTCACTTTTTAGTCGATATCATATACTAACTTTGCGTACATACTAAATGAGTTAGTATCAGAAGTTAATTCTATTGAAGAGAAAGCATCATTGAGCTGAAAACATCTCTGCCGCGATCGTGAATTGAGAGGTGCGCATTGAAGCGAAAGTGTATTTAAGTATAAGCATCAAAACCGCTAATTAGGAGCGAAATTGCCCTATGATGAAGCTACTCATACAATGTATAGTTGATTCACTAGTTAGTTGTTGATTCTGGTGATGCAAACATGATTGCTCAAAGAGAGCGAAAGTATATTTTTATGTATATATTTGTTTTTGCGTTAAAAGCAAAGCATTTGTCAAATGCGTAGAATCATTTTAAAATAATTTTACTTTAAAAATGCACTCATTTATTGAAAATGAGCAATTATTACTAAAAGAAATAGCCATAGTTAATTTGTATACTCAAAAATAAGTATACAGCAATTGGTGGCATACCTCATTTAATAACTTTTGTGGGTCACACTGTACTAACACGCCTTTGGTTACGCGTTCCATAGTATAAGAGAAAAATTAGTTTATGTCTCTATTCATTTTCCCTCACATCTGTTATGAGTTATCAGTCCTGAAATTTTTCAGTGATGAATTTTAAAGTCTATTTTTAGACATTCATGAATCTCACTCCCAAAGGATCAGACCAAAAAATAGAATCAGCATACGCTATACATTATGCATAATATAGTATTATGTTAGAATTTTTCTGTTTTTTGCACTGAACTTTGACCTTTGAATTTTAAATTCAGCATTAATTACTATACAAAGAGAGGGAAAAGTAAAAGCAATTTTTTTATAACAAAATATAATGTTTGTTAAAAAAGATAACGAATTACGGACAAGTGGTGGTACTAGTAACATGAGATCATAAAATGCTTTATGCATATGTAACTTCGCAATTAATTTTTATTAAATTTCTTTTTAGTGCATTTTATTATAATAATCATTAAAATGTATACACACCCCTCTGGTCCTATGCGCGAAAAACTCTTCACTCATTCTTCTTAAGTCCATCCCAATCGATTGTATCGTTTCCTGATCTATGGGCAAACATATAGATGCAGATCGTCTCCCGTTTAAATGACCGTTATTAATATGATTTCTTTGACGGACATTTACCACATCGGGTAAAATGAGAGAATTTTCATTACTTTCGTGACGCGACACATCCATTCGATTCATCTGTGGGTTCATATGTGATGTTAATGAGTAACTGGTTCTTGGGATTGGAGTTATATCCCGGAGATCATGAGACACCATCGATCCCTCCGATAGACCTTAAACAATATGCAAAACGTCATTAGCTAAAGATTAGAATTACATTCATGCACATACTATTATTAGCATTTTATTATATTATTCATAAAATGACTGAGTTCATAGTTATAATTGTAAGTGATTTGACACATATGATGCTAATTTATGTATAATGTTAACTAAAGAAGTGCCATATATTCATATATATGTATAGATGCAAAAAGAATTTCCAATTTTATTTAACATTTCCCCACAAAATTTAGTTATAATAACACTATAAAAGAACCGCGCGTTTCAGTTCATTACATAAATATGATCGGAATCAGTTAACATTGAGATGATCAGAATGTTGTAAAAGTTAAAGACTAAAAGCAAAGACTACTAGCGTGTAACTAGTGAATAACTTGCAATAATGAAATTGCGGTGCGTTACTTTTATTGCTTTCAGAGTGATTTCAATATATACATTTAAGTATTTGAAAACAGCAGAGAATAGTACATATTGTGTCAGAGGGTATCTGATTCTATTGCCAATGCCTATTGCCATTAGTGACAAAATGGAAAAGAAATTATTATCATCATAATCATGAGTGAAAAGAGAAAAGCATATGTTTATTCGGTTTTTATAATAATAAACGCATTCTGAGCTCTTATCATATATGAATATAATAAATATTATACACTCTTTCGTCTCATAAAATCTTTCTCTTTCCATAGGGGAGACTAAAATGCAATGTAATAATATAATGAAATTGAATGTACTAATAATACATATATAGCATATATGAGGACATTAATATAAACATAGAGTAATGTGACGCGCGTTATTATTTTCTTTTAGTTCAGTCTCTTCCCTTCACACAGATTTGAATTTATTAGTATATATGTATATATGTGTATATGTATACGATAGTGAATGTGTTGTGTGCCATAGACACTTTGAGTACACCAAATCGTAAATCAGCGTTTATGGTGTCTCTACAAACAGTAGTAAAACAGAAGTATAACTTTTGCCATAAGCGAAAATTCAGCACCAACAAAATAGCACTGTTTATGATTATCTAAATTTTCTTTATGCAGATTTTTCAGTTAATGGTTCATAAAAAAGTGGTTTCAAATCCAATAGCAGAGGAAAATATAATAATGAACATATATCGTTCATCTATAAATACATACACTATTAAACGCATCATATGGATCCCTCAGTTTGAATTTTTCATTTATTTTACGGTATTCTCACTTTACGATCACTAATATTTTATTTAATATCAACAGTTACAGTATGGGCTTTTTGTTGAGGAAAATGCTAAATTAAAATAAAAACATTCCCAAAAACAAACATTACATTATATTATTTTAATTTAACATAACGAATATATATACTCAATACTTAAGGTTATTTCAGTTTTACTCATCTCTGATCACCGTCGAAAATCTTATTTATCCGCGAATCATTTATTCCCTTATAATAGGGAAGAGGGCTATGCCCATTTCTAGTCTTTTTAGTGTCAAAATGCAATGTACCATTTTTACGAGTCTCATATATTTTCTAACTTTTCTAATGTAATATGACAGGAAAGGTTCTACTAACACTAGTGCGTGGACATCATAATCGTTACTCTACGTAATGAAACCGTGAAACTCTCTGCCATTATCGTTTGCAAAGTACCGACCGACACAATAATGGTATAACACCAGTGTTAAGTTCAATACAAAAGGGGGATCCCTCAAAAGGAGAAAAAAGGCGAAAGTTATGAAAACTAAAAAACCTCATTTCTCACATCAATGATCAGTTCTGCAGCTCGTATTATATACTATTTTATACTAGTATTTTATGAAATATACATACAAATTTGTCCATAGGGATTTGACAATTTTTTCCCTTTGAACTTTTTAAAGTTTATTGAACTTTCATTTATACACTTACTATTCACTATCATTATTTGAAGTAACTTTTTTTACTTTACTGTATATTAATAAGCAAAACTGGAGATTGTAGACTTACTAGTTAGTTACAGCCCTAACATTTGCCACCCTATAATCTATTAGCCATCACTGGCATCAATTACTTGCATCAAATGTCCAGCATGTTCTGTGCTTCACTTACACTTTTTTGCTATTATATTAATCCAGCGAAGGTCAACTTTAATCTTATATTTGACATTTTACGGTTATTTGGGAGTGGTTCCAGTGAATTGACTTCGTGTATGCAGCATATTTATTAAACTGTATTAAGACTGCGTATTTTGATGGCAAAAAACCTGTTTAGACTTTTGAAAGTATAACTAAAATATAACTAAAATATAAGTGCGATGATAAAAATAGAAATTATATCTTTTGGATTGAGCATCACTTCGGGGTTATTAAAGGGTCACGTACGGCTTCAGAGTCGACAGTCAGACTCAAATTAACTTTCTTTCTCTGTATGATGTTTGCAATTCACTAGTTTTTAATGTGCTCGACTTTTTTATCTCTTCAATACGCACCAATTTACTATATAAAAGCAAATGCATCACGAACATTCGTATTATGTACTGACAGTTCGATTCAACTTTAAAATGATATCACACAGCATCCTACCACTATAATGCAGCATAACTATTACCAAACTCAATGCTGTTTCAGCATAACACAATTGCTTTTTTACAATAATTTTAACACAATGTACTAAACTCCCTTTTGCTATTTATATATACCTCTGATGTGCTTTTGGTCTGATGAAACACGCATTTTGGTCATTAGAAGGAAGTGACTACAAAAAAGTAGAAAAAATGCACAAAAAATAGCATTTACTGCTAAATAAGCAGGTTACTGATAGCGAAGTCATTATGCCATCAGAGGTAAGCTTAAAACGTGCTTTTATTGCCATTTTTTAAAACCATAGGCAATTCTCGTATCACCAATTTGAGCGCCAATTTGATTCACTTAATTAACTTTTGTGTTTTTTACTATACTCTTTTACTATGGCATAGTATTTTAAAGCTTAACAATGATCATAAATTTCAATTGAATCCAATTCCCGGATGGACAAAATGAGTATGACATTAGTGAAAATAATGCAGATTTACTTTACGGATGCCCATGTATTAATGTGTACTTTACCAGAATCAATCAGAGTCATGAATGTCATTTGTCATTTAAAAGCATTTTTCATTTTTCAAAAAAAACTCGACATTTCTCTCTCATTCTGTATATGCATTAAAAATAGTAAATTATTCGTCGTCTTTCCCTTTCCCTCTGCAAAAGTGTGCACTGTAATTTGTATGCACCCATTCGGTCACCATAGAGTATATAATAAGTAAATGTTATATGCGCATACTAAAGTAATATTGAGTTTGTTCAAGAGTTAGAGAGAGTATATATAAACAGTTAAAGTATACAGTACAGAGTATTGTACAATTGTCTAATGCAATCTTTGGCTCTCATTCACTTTAACGTATTTATGTAATGCACAAAGTAATGTTCAGTGAACTAAAACATTTTGACTATGGCTGTTTAAGTAATGGTTTCTCCGATTTTAAGAATAAAATGAGAGACTCTCCTCTTTTTCAATAAAACATTTGTTTTTTAACATTATAAAGAAACAGTGATTGTGTGACACTGACTTTGAAAGACATTGACTTTTTAACTTCGTTTAAGTTTAAGTCCACATTTTGCTAAAAAATAAGCCTTAAAAATCGGCATTATTTATTCGCCTGAAGGTGAACGTGTTTTGGGTGCCGTTTGCCAAAGTGAGCATCATCTTAAGATGCACATCTCAATGGTTAACACTCCCATCACCTCCCCCTTTGCCCCTTCACTTTCTTCTGTATTAAGACTGTTGATTGCAGTCACAGCGATCAGCTCTTATTATTGGGTCCCTAAATCACAACCACTGACTGCTTTGATTTGAAAAAGTCCCGTTGCTTGAGCATGCTCTTCACTATCACAAGATACTAGTGAGTACTAGCGAGTACTAGTGAGCATGAGAGATGGATGTGATCGCACCTGGGCTTGGGTTGCTAAACGTGGTCCCCGGACGACCTCATGCCCTTATCTTAGTTCATTCCCTTTTCAATAGACGCTATTCTATACTCATGTTAGTTCAATGTTATGATTTACGACACGAACCATGCTAGTTGCATATAGTTGCATATAGCATACTAGTAGATGATGTCGTTAATGGAGACCGAAGAACCAGAGAAACGAGTCCCCGGGTCCCAGAAGTACGCTCATTTATTATTGCAAAAAAGTGAAGCTAGTTTTTAGTTAGTTTTTAGTAAGTTTTAGCCAACCCAAGGTTATCAGGTTTTGCTCCGTTCATTGGCATGATTTGTTGAATATGTGATCATCATCATTATGATGCTTTATGCTAAAAGATGCTGCAGACACGCGACTGAAGGATTCTCTATCTATCGTTACGCAATAGTGGACATATGCTAGTAATGCTAGTCATGTTTTGATGAAACCTGATAACAGGACAATAATAATAATAACATTGATGAACAATAGCACATGACTGTGAACTCTGTTACACTCCACAAATAAAACATAATACTTTACCACAGCTGTATTCATGTGACTGAATCGAAATAATGCCGCATCCCAAATAAGTTACATTTAAATGTAATCATAGTAATATATTATATTATACATGATACTGATATTCTGAGCCTATATTTGTCCACTAATATCATGGTCAAAAACATTTTAAATTTTGGCTTTAGGGGGTACAAAAGAGGGATAAAAGTGGACACAAGTGACAGGTGGTGCCGTCCAAACATCTATCAAAATGCTCAATTCTCTAACTTTTATGTGACGTGAGCATTGCAAATAAATAAATTGCAAATAAAAGTAATAATTTTAAACATTAAATTTAAAAAAAATTAAAATAATGGTTAAGTTCAATGTGCGTTTCTTTTAGTCATTTGCAATTTTGTTCATCGCATATATTATCTTTGACCATTTCAAAATAGATATTGAGGGGGTCATTATGATGCCTGAAGGCATTACAGAATTCATAGTACAATTCATAGTACAAACTCAGTATAACTTATTTCCAATGGAAGTGGATTTGGGGGGTATTGAATTTGCAAAGTGTATGTTTCGCAATGTCAGGAGCGTAGGAGCTGATGGTTGACGTGTCCCTATTGTAGTTTTAGCCCATAGTCTGGGAAAATTTGACCAAAGCTTTTATGAATACAGTACACACCACTGTTAAGTTATTGCAGTTATTCAGTGTGATTTTATTTTACCTATGTGAGTATATAGCAGAAACAGGGTCGTCAATACTTAAACTAGCAACTAGCAACTAGTCATTGATGACAGACGAGGATATGTCTTTACGCATAAGCATATTATAGTACTTCACATGAAAAGCATGACTCATACCGCATTCCCAAAGTATGAGTTTACTGTTTTTACATAAATACATAGTGTCTTTTGTATTGTCTAATGTCAGGTGCGCGCACACATTATGGGAAAATGATATGATTTAATACTCACATTCGTTCATCGTCATATCGCTGTAATGAGCGTCATTATGATTATTCGATTCACGTCCGTTTCTCGCCATTTCCACTAAACGCGGACTCCAATAAGTGGATGGAGGGCTATGGGGGGATATATATATAGCCATATGATAACCTCTCCAATCATTATGCGTATACATCGCCTCTCGAAATACGCCATCATCATCATCATCATCATCATTTGCGATATTCATATGACCATCGAATAATGGTAATGATGATGATGATCGTCTTAATAATGGTGTTAAATTGAGATGAGAATCACTGCCATCGGCTGTATAAATGTCTCGAATTAATCGATATGACGGTGCTGTTGGGATTGGGATCGGAGTACTAATTAAGCGTTCGCTCCCACTGCTACCACTACATTCACTAGTATCTGAACTGCTATTTGCTCTTAACCCAACGTTCTCATCATCATCACCATCATGGTCACTTCCTTCTTCTTCTTCATCATCAATCACTTCATTATGCATATCTTCAGACGTTTCCAAAGGCATGATGATAGAGGCGAAAACGTCGTTTTGTCCTTCGGTGTGATTCGTGTGTGGTTCTGATGGTTCCAAAGGGGTTCCATTGAATTGGAAAGAAACGATACGTGTGGCACTGGACGGTGATGCCGCATATCCACTGTCAGAATCCGGAGGAAGAACAGCAGCAGATGATGATACCGAAGGACGTGCTGATGACGGCGCATTGTCCCTCAGCATTATGGAACTGAGAATCTGAGAATCGTGAGGATCATGATCTTCACTCATGTCAATGTTCCATACCCGTGGCATATTCTCTGCGAATACAGTATTACATTACTTTATATGTGTACATTACTTTGCATGTGTGTAATTATACACTTTTGTTAAATATAAACCAATGATTTAAGTGTCTTTTAAAATATGCATTCATTTATGGGCAAAAATATAATTTTAAAATCATAAAAATTCACTTTTAATATGTCATAAGCAAAAAATGCATTAAAAACTAATAAAAAATCGTGACAAAAGTGTGAGATAAAAGTGTGAATCACTTTTTAAACAAACAATTGACATATGCATTGAGATAAATTAATGATATCATTATAATAATGTAAAAGTATAATGTGTTAATATATTAATACATTAAAATAAATAAACATCTAAATTATCATTATGAACAATCACATTATTCAATTATATTATAATTTACATCATATTTAAATATAATTTTAAAATTTAATAATCATTATAATGATATAAAATATAAATCACAAATAATTGTATTTATAAATAATTAAAATAATTTATTATATTTATTTATATGATATTCATTTAAAGACATATGCAAACGTTTGTAAAACGTTTTAAAGCATTGTAAATGCAGAGATAAACGAAAAGAAAAATGAAAGAAAAGTGAGAAAAGTAAAAGAAATGAATAAAATTTATGCATAATTTATGCATTTAATAATATTTCTATTAATTTATCGTATTTTATTAAAAAACACGTAATTAAATATGATAATTTACCTGAGAATAAAAGACCTGTAAATTGTTAAGTATGACCACAGTCGTTTTAAAGCGCTGAAAATGCACGATGATATTCGGACGTTTCAGCGTGTGTTTTGCATTAAATTAAAGCATTAAATAAATTAAATACAATGACAATGACACTATAAATTATCGTAATTTACTGTTATGCAATAGAATTAAACTATGCATATATACTATCAAAATGAGATCATAGTATTGAAAGTTGAATTTAGTGTCTATGCAATGCAATGTCATCGAATTGTTGCGAATGTGCGGAACAGAACTGTGTTCCTTCACATATATGCTTTCCCTTTACTAATAACAAAACAGATCTTCACTCTGAGAATCACTAACGTTTGTATGCGCCCCTCAAACACTGTTCGTGAATATCGCTCTGTACATTGAGTGACGCCTCTTTCAGGAACAACATTCAATAGCATTACATTGGAATATACACATTCACGATATTCCCTTTTTCTTCACTTTTAACTTTAAAGTTTCTTCACTTTTATGTGCACTTTTAGAAAGTGGACACTAAAAGCCAATTTCATTTTATATTTATTTTAAGCTCATTATGTGCTGTCATTTACTTTTTTCATTTCTTTTTAAATGTTTATTATTTTTTATTTTCAATATTTTTCTAATGTAATATCTTTCATTTTTTCAATATTTTTAATTTACTTTTAATTTAAATTAAATTAATTATTTAATTAATTATTTTCAATATTTCAACATTTTAACATATTTTAAGGATAAAAAATCGCAAAATGAACGTAATGATCAAACATCATTATCAATGACCAATTAAATCATTACGATAGGATTTTAATATATTTAAAGCATTGATGTGTATTAATAAATTATAAAAGTATCGAAATTACATTTATTATATATACGGTAAAACCTCCACATGACCGAACCTCACATGACTCAACATGAAACAAAACTTTTTAAAGTAAACAATAGTTCATACCATAGACTTAATGCTGTCCTTTTACTTCACTTTTTAGACCCGGTTTTACAACACGGGGTAAGCATAAGGGGGTCTTATACTATAGGGTATAAAACCCCTTTTCCTTTAATCCCCCTTTTATTTGTGCTTAAAAATGTGCTCACCCCGCACTATAAGATGAGGACTAAAAAGTGAGGTAAAGCGGTAGTTATTACCTCTACAATATGAACGGATGCTTTTCCACAGCACATATACAGAAAACGCTTTTTTAAAAATTAATTTTTAAAAATGCACATATTCAATCATTAGTTTTAAAAATAATAAAAATTTTAATAATTTTTTGTTTTAAACTTTTATATTGCCTAAAGCCATCCTAAAGACGTTTTACTGTATATACAAATAACAAATATATATATTTATATATATTTAGCATTTATAATATAATATATGATCATTTCAACTATAGTTAATGAGCATATTTCTAAGTAAACAAAGGTGTCTAAACATAACATTCAGTATTATTACCATTATTATGATTTTATGCATTCGGATAATACATTAATGTACTCTTAGTTTACATATTCCTATTAAATCTATTTCGTGAGAGTCTAATATATATTTATAAAATTTTATTATTCTGTGATTTCCTTTATTTGTTAATTATTTCTATGGTTATGTCAAAAATGAATAAAATCATATGCGGATTTCGGTTAAAATAGTTATGTTTACCCTTTTTATAGTTAAGTGATGCCTTTAAATTCAATTGAAATAAATTTAAATACAATGATATTTTGCAAATTAATTGAGTAAAGATACTGTTATATCCATGGAATTGTTCTTTACTATTTATTGCCATAACTCACATTTAATTGCAAAATATCTCGTATATTACTTCTACCTCTTGTAACATATATTTACCAAATTATTAGGGGACACTTTTCGGTTTAGAGATGCCATATCGGTGCCTCTAACTTAATTGAAAGTCACGTGAGTAATCACACTTTCACAATAAATAACGTCCGTTATATAAATTTTTTATTTTTCGACCTAACCATAGTTTCCCCGTAGACCTAACCTAACCAAACCTATTCAATATAAAGAAATAATATATATAATACTAATACTAAATGATAAGACAGTGATGGCGGTACACAGAAAGATATAAACATAAACATGAATATATAAAAAACGGACATTATTTATTGTGAAAATATGGTTAATCATGTGAATCATTTAATGGACGTTATTTGTGAGCAAAATTGCGCATGCTCACTTCAGTGGTAAAAAACTCTGTTTTATGGTAAAAGGACCTTTTTTGAAAATAGATTAATTCGGAATATACAATGCTTTTGTAGACTTAACTGGAAACATATAAAAGTATCTGTAAAAACATTGATAATTTTTATTTTTGTGCATACATATAAAGAGCGTTCATTTTTTTTAAATTATCATTTTTATGATAAAATGAGTCATTCATAAATACATAAATTAACTCTTTTATTAACGCATATTATCATTTTAAATTTTTACGTATTAAAAAATAAAATACTAATTTACGTTAATTTTATTTTAAATAATAATTATGATTAAAATATTAATTTTTTTATTAATATAAAGAATAAAATAATGAATAAATCGTATAAAAGGGCCTCTAAATTTTAAACTATGGTATAATTTTAAATTAATTAAATTAAAATTATAAAACATATAAATATATTTAGCAATTTATTTAACAATAAATTTAAATGTTAATAATTTTGTTTTAAAAATGATAGACTTTCAAATAGGCTATTACCGGAGCATTAAATAATTTAAATTTTAACGGCAGAGCCGTCACCCGCAAATGACAATCATTTTATATCATTAATTAATTATATGCTTTTATGTAATGCATTTAATGCAAAACATATTTTTATAAATTATTTTTCTTATTTTATATAATAATAATTATATAATAAAATATATTACTTTTTTGCGATGTTATATCGTTAGTAATAACTATAGATAGAGTTAGGAACAGTAAAAATAGTCAGTCGCAAAAGAGTAATATATTTTATTGTATAATAATTACTATTTAATGTTTCTTTAAAAGCAATAGAAAAGTGTAACTTTTATTAAATAATAAATCATGAGTATATTCACGTCAGAATATGTGTACATATACATGTATGTAGTCATAGAACAGTCACGATATTCTCTGATAATTCAAAAGTGAAAATACAATAAATTGAGTTTTACATTTGTGACTGTTATTTTCAAAAATATTATTAAAAATTAATATTTTAAAATTATTTTTTAAATCTTTATTTATTATAAATGTAAAATTAATTTCAATGAATTTATTTATTGACTTAATTTGTAAGCATTAAATATATCATCATTTTCTTTAATTATGTAATTTTACTTAAAATTTAAATTATGCTCTTAAATTATTAAAAATGACAATAATAATATAATATGAAAATTCATTTTGAATCTTATTTAAGATTAAAGTGAATTTTAAATTATATTCTTCATATACGTTAATAACATAATGTATATGATGCTCAATAAAAGTGTTAAAACTCAAACTTTAGACATACTTTATAATGCTTTTATTATCATACTAAAGCTTAGACTGTGATTTTGATGATCATTACATAAAAGGGTCATTAACACTTTATTTTAATGTCTTTAAAATTTAAGAAATTATTATTTAAAACGAAAATCATTATTAAACGTCAGACGTACAAATGTTTAATGGTAAAAAACAGGTCATTGACAAATGATTTTTATACACTTATTTTATACCTCAGTCTATAATGTAAATATAAATTAAGTATCTATAAAGACACGTATAATATATAAACAGAAATTGATTAAAATTATTTATAAATGCTTTATATATATATATATATATATATATTTCGAATGATAATTCAAAACATAGTTTGATTATTGTTTGCCATATTTATTAATGTAAATATATTTATAGCAATAGTTAGGGTCATAAATATGTTGCAATTGATTTTGGAGTAAATTTATACTATTATGTTAATGAAGTTTATTTGTTTACATTCATAAGAAAATTTAAATACAATAATAATGTCAATTAATGTTATAAATCTGTCATTCGATATTTACAAAATGTATATATAAAATTTTAGTCTTTGTATAGCATTATACATTAGTATTATGTATTAGTAGCATTATATTAATAGCATTATATTTTATGGCATAACATAGAAACTAAATAGCAATGCAATTGCTTCACTATACAGTTACTGTATAGTTTCGATGTTATATTGCCATAGGATAGTAATATGCTCATAATAATCTCAAATATTTTATTTTTTTATCTAAAATTTCTTTTATTAACATTTATGTATTTTTAAGTTTTTAACAATAATTTCCTTTTAAAAATTAAACCAATTTTTTTTATAAAAATAAAACTTTTAATTAAAATTTCTATCATATTATGTCTATGATTAAATTTTAATTTTTTCTATCGGCGGTCAAATTTTGTTTAAACCGAAAACAATTACTAAACTATGCATTTGCATATAAAGATGTACATGTATGTGAATATGCATAATAACAACTAAGGATGTGCTTTTCAGGGATGCAAATAAACAGTAATGTTCCGAAAATTATGTTTCATTTTAACAATATTTATGTCATTAAAAGTAATGGATTTTTGAAGACATCATTTGCCCCAAAATGCTCCAAAAATCACAAAATCTTAAAAATTTCTTTAAAAAAGTCAACTTTTAAGAAATTTGACCCTTTTAATTAATCCCTGATTTTGAGTAAAAATTTGCCATTTTATATTAATTTTCATTTGTCTATAAAAATTAAAAAGGTTTCAGCCATTTTACAGGTAATTTTATCAATAAAAAAATTCTCCCAACATTTTTGACTATTATTTTGAATATGGCCTTTATTTATAATTTTTATAATAAAATAATTGCAAATATTTGACATAAAAAAATTAATATAAAAAAATTAAATATTCAGCTATTTATTTGATGTATAATTCGAAAAACATTTAATTATTAACTATTTATTTAATCATTATATAAATCATAAGAATGCATATATTTTAATAAAATTTCTCGCATTTTTTAAAAAATTTGTCCCGAAAACTCAATAATTTGTTAAAAAATCCTCGAAATGTGCAATTTTAATGCTCCGAAAAGCAAATCCCTAATAATAACCCTTCAGTTTAATAAAATTGAAAAGAATATAAATGTATATTATTCTATTCTTTTAAAGTGTGACATTGTGATATGTAACAATTGAAAGCCGCGGGATTAACGCGATAATAAAATATTTTTTAAAAGAGTAATGTTTCAGCATTATTTAAGCCCATTTCTTATATTTAATTACTTTTGTGTCAACTAAAAACGTGATTACATTGTATATTCCATATTTATTCATGTTTTATAATTTTAATTTCGTTCGTAATTAATATATAAATAATAATAATAAATTTATATATTTTTAAAATATAAATATCGTTAATTTATTTTTTATTTTAAAATATCTTAATTTTAATCATAATAATGCTAAAATAAAAATAGCAATTAAATTGATCGCAATGGCATTACATGGAAAATTCAATGCTTTCATAATGTTTTAAAAATAATTCACAAATATAATCTGTGTATATCATGAATTTCTATTTAATTCTAATGAATTCAGTAAATATTTAATTGTAATAAATAACCATATATAATTGAACATAATAACCCTAAGATTTTATTTTAACATTTCGTAGGTAATGTCGACTTTAGCATAGTTCATTTGAATGGAAACACTGTTCAGTGCAAATGTGATGCATTAATACAACGATTTTGGAGTTTCAATAATTTTAAATAAAAAAATCATTTTAAATATATGTATATCTATGAAATACATATGATGTACATATAGATATTAATATACCGCGTGTACCACGGGCTGCACCAAATATGAAATTGCGATTATTCTAAAAGTATAAGGAATTTCGGGATAATTCTTTTG
>JAQIXB010000092.1:0-28387 GCA_034697405.1 Mesoplophora pulchra | reverse complement strand
ACCACTATCAGTTTGGGATGACCCTGAGGTGCTCTCATTTGACCACGCGTTTATTGTGAATTGCAACATACTGTATAATTAAAATTTCTTTATTATAATTTTATTATAGTAATATGCTATTGTTAAGAATGCGCTATCTGCATATTAGAGAGTACTACTTAGATATTTGACATTCGATATAATTTAACAAATAAAGGAATTTACTAGCTACAGTTAGTTGTAGGTAACGTAAATAGTCTTTATGGGATATTTTCACTAGTTTTTATATTCAAAATTTAAACTATAAATGTTCAATTATTTAAAATACAATGTCATTAAAATGATATAAAAATTAATTGATTTTTAAAATTAAATTAATTCTAAGATTTTGTGAAAATTTACAAATAAAATAGAACCTATGCTAAAATTCAATGACAAAGAAAGATTCTAAAGTAACTTTAGAATCCAAAAAACGCATCGCAATGATCAATGGAATATTGGGAATTTACGAAACATTTATTAAAAATATATATCGTGTGACCGCACGTAACCAGGACTGCGCTTTAATGTTAAATGCATGCGCAGTCCTGGTTATGAGCGGTCACACGATATGCATAAAATACTTATTGAGTCAATGATTTCTTAAATTACTGCCATTTCTAAATATAGAGACAATGGTCATATAATAATTACTAAAATAATTTATAATAAAATTATCAAAATGTAACAAAAATTATTATTAAATATTACATTTTATTAATTATTAAATATGTTTATATATACATAGTAACCTAATAAAAAATGAATTATGACGGTTCATTTCAATATGAATAATTAGTACTGTTTTAGTTTAAAATAACGGCATAAATTTACTTTAGTGAAAGCATGTTTTAGACGCTTAAATCAAATATTCAAAATTTACCTTCCTTTAAATATAGTTACTTTAAGTTAAGTTAAGTAAACTTCAAAAATAACTTTTATTTACTATTAATTAAAAATCTTAAATAAATTTTAAAATCGTATAAAATGAATTTTATATACAGTTGAACCTCTACAAGACGAACGGCTCGGGCCCAAGATTTCATTCCTTCTTAAGGAAGTTTCCGTCTTATAGAGGTTCCTATGTAAAGCATAGTAAAAAATTAACTTTTTATGTAATGTTTAGTATGTTATATAATGCTAATATTTAGCCATATTTTATGATTAAAATCAATTTTTATCGTCATTTATTTATATTTTATTAGAATTTTCAATTTTTTAATTATTTTTACGGACTGAATATGAAACAAAAACTTATCCATTAAATACATGAACGCATATTTTTTAAAGTTTATGTATTTAATTTAATTAAAATACTTAATAACTAAATATTTTATACATTAATATTTAAATTAATTAAAAAATTTAAGTGAAATTAGCAATATTTTAAGCAAAAAAATTAAAATTTTGTTCGTCTAGTAGGTTCTGATTATACTATAGGTATACTAACCGTATACTAAACGTTATTATTTAACGGAAAAGCATTTGTTTCCGTCTTGTGGAGGTTCCACTGTATTAATAGTTTATTATCAATTAATATAATGTGTTAAATTATATAACAATAAATAAAATATAAAATAATGTATATTTTTATAAATAAATGTATTTTATCATATTTTAATTCCATAATTATTATATGACCGCGGCCTTTGCCCATTGAACATAAAGAAATAACAGTAATCATTTATAAAGTTATAAAACACAAAATATTTATCATATTAATGTAACATTTTTGTTAATTTTATATATTAATATAAATATTAATTAATATTAATATATATTATATAATAAAATAAAATTTAATATAAATGAACGTATATATGTAAAATAATTATTTTAAAGTAATTAATCAGTTAATGTATTAAGTTATGTCATCATTCTATGTCTATATTTAGTCAGTTTTTAATGATTTAAATTTTATCACAAATCATATCTAAAAAATATTCTCATGACATTGTTATTGTTTAATAGAAATACATCCGTATTATTAGTATAAGAGTCTAATACTAAAATCTAGTACTAGTACTAAAATCAAGTAGTAGTTTCTATTATCTTGAATCATCATCATCATTCTAATTTATATATATTTTAAATAATCATCGGTATGATTTATTTTTTGTAAACTCAAAGTATGAACAAAATACATGGGTTTATATATTGTAAATGGTATTAGTGCATTTCGCATATACGATATTCCGCAGAAAATAATAATCGGTTTAACTTTTATCAAAGTTCAGATATATTTTGCAGAATACAAAATTCATTGATGTTATAATTCGCAGAATAATATTTTATGCATTAATATTGAGCATGTATATTAATATGTGATTTAAAATTTTAATAAATTTTAATGACATTTTATTTTTTGCACTTTTAATAAGTTTTTAAAATAATAAATGTTTAAAAATAAATGTGTTCATTATATTTATAATAAAATATCAGTAATGGAAATGATAATAGGATTACCCTATATATTGGTTGCGAATAGTACTGATTAGTAGTTTCGCACAAGTGAGAGATAAAAAATTTAATCCCGAAACACAATGTAAACAAAATGTAGTATCTGCGAAATGCACCAAAACCATTGTAAATATATATATATACATTCGACCATGATTCATGCAAAAATTGTGAGAAAAAATACAAAAATGCACTGTCATTTAATATGAACGTATAAATATGTTTTCTTAAAATACGAGAATTTTGAAAAAAGCGTATAATTTAAATTTAAGATTTTTTAATTATTAAAGTAAAATACATAAATATTATTGTAAACACAGACACCGTTTTGAGCATAGTTTTCCATCATTCTTTTTATTAAACATATAATTTAATTTTTCGCAGAAAAATATGAAATTTGAGGAAAATATTTTTAATAATTTACATTCTTAAAAATTTGACGATATCTTTAGGCATAATTATCTTAAAAATGTTTCATTTATCCGTTAAAGCATCTGTTACTACCTAATACTATATTAGTGTGAGTTAATAATAAGTTATTTTTGTGACCGAAAAATATTAATTCACATGATCACGGCATTCACTATTTACAGATCTGCTCAATAATATATTAGTATAATATTAACTTAATTATTATTAATTCTGACTGCGGATGTGATCATTTCGTAAATGGCTATTTGATAGGCACAAATTTAAGAGAAAGAACAGTAAAAAGCCTAAGAGTGACTGAGAGAGACTGAAAAAGACTGAGAGATACTAAAGAGACTATAAGAGACTATAAGAAACTATAAGAGACTATAAAAGAAGGGAAAAATAAGAGTGAAGGATGTATACAATTATAGCTATTTAATCATCATAACTTTATTGTCATGCAATTGCAATGCAAAAACTTTTTGGGAAATCTGTGCGTACATAGTATATATGATGTCCAATAGAATATGAACATTTATTAGTGGCGAATGCTGTTAGTTTCATTATGGTGCATTAAATGAGGTTAATTTTGATTCGTGCAAAGGATAAATCTTCAATTAATTGAGTTCATCATGAACATACTCTGCACGAATGCATTCAGAGACAAGAGATTGTAACTATTGCTTAACTATTGCTAAGCATTTCTAACTATTACTATTGCTTACTATTGCTTACTATTATCAATGTATAGTTTAAACTATAGTAAAACTGATATGATAAGATTCAATGCGAATTATATGATTGAACATATTTTATTAATTCTATCTATAGAATGGTGTGAGAAAATTTCAATTTAGAAATGTGTTTATATTCACATGCAAAAGACATGTATTAAAATCGTTAAATTAATTGATTAATTATCAATGAACGGGCACATTCTCAGAGCATTCATAATTTGAAAAATTAAATAAATTTATATTAATTTTTCTAAATATATTAATATTTTTTTAGCATTCGAAAGAATGTTAACTAGTACTACTAGTAACACTAGTAACTATGTATAGTTCGAGTGAAATATTCGACTCAAAATATTGGCTGTTCACTAATGCATAGAAGACACTGCACTCCATCATTGACGGGCCATTAAACTATGACTCGGCATAGAATTCATTGTCTGTATGTTCAAATGTATACTTAAATATACTCGTTTTTTGTAAGCAAAGTTCAGCCATTAACAAACGGATCAAAAGTGATACTAGAAATGGGTTAAATGATGTAACAATTAAGTTAAAAGCTTCACTTTTTAATACTATGCTATGCTCAATTTTTATGCTTTTCAATTATATAATATTAAAAATTATTTTCTTATGTTTTTTGTATATCTGAATATACATAATTATAATAATGACATAAACACAGTTATCATTTATAAATATACTAAATTTGAGGGTCGAATTAAGTTTAAGTTTACATTTAAATTTTGGACACAGAAACACATGTTTATATTTATATTTAAAAACGAAGAAATTTGAGAATAAAATGGTGATAAATAAAGAACAGTGTATATGTATATTGAATTTAGTTAATTTAGTTTCTGCTCTCAATATTTTTCAAATATGAAGCACTTTCTCATTATATTTATACTGAGACGTATTTATAAATTTAGTATACAAACAAATTTCCCAATAAAAAACTATCACTTAATATATACTAAACAATTTAAGTGTTTACACATATGTTTAAAAATGTATTTTTTTGTCGGATCTGTTTTCATTCAAAAATGTGCTAAAAAATTTAGTAGAAATGAATGGAGCAGTTTTTCATCGATCATATATGCATACCAAACATAGTAACAATGAATAATGACGATAGTAATTAGTAATAACATAATGCATAAATATAAATATTCAGTGTCATTAATATTGTTTAAGTGAATGAACTTTCATATTCTTTTTCTAACATATCGGAATATTGTTATATTACTACAGTTGATATAAATCGGGAATTCCGGGAAAATAACCATGATTCGGGATCTTCGGGCTTTTGAGTTCATTATTTATGTTAAAACAAAATATAAAAATTTAAAAAATTCGTATTAATTAATTCATTAAATAGTAAAATGAGAATTATATTTCACTTTTTTAACATTAACTTTGTACATTTGGATCTAAACATACTGAGCTTAGGCTTAAGCTCAGACTCGATCCTGAGCCTATTATATTCAATAATTGTTGCGATTGTCATTTCTATTACTAACAGGTAATAACTGCTTTTATACTGTCACTTTTCGTGACCCTCTCTCAAACTCATGATTGTGATTTCGCAAAATTTTTGAGCGTAAAATTTTTTCAATTTTAAGTGCTTTTATTTAAAAATTAAATTTCCGGCATTTAATTTAGTATTTATGCGTTAAAAATCAATTCTTTGAATTCTCTTTTCCTTTAAATTAATAAATAAAATAAATGAATACATATAAACATGTGTAATCCGGAAGAGTGTACCTGCATCATGATCAACTATAAGTTTCAAGTTCAAAGTCGATCAATATTTTGATGACGTTACCATAGAAGGCTTTTGGATCAATACATTGCACACAATGAATAGCATTCAATAGTATATATACATTTTTATTCAAAACGTATGCACATATATGAGAGTATACATGTTCGACATCCTACACATAAACCTTCATCATGACCCAATGACATTTCAAAGATTCACCTCTTACTATTGCTTCTCATATTAGAATATTATTACATTTTATTGCAATATACATGTATATACATGTATTATACTGAAAACTTTGTATTTTTCTCTTTCTTAGTAATGTACTAATGTATTGATTAACTAATTCTGCGAAACTAATATCAAACATGATTTCAGGAAAAAATTGCTTTCACTTTACATTGAAAAAAATTAAAAAATATTGAAATTATAATGGAAACATATTTTATTTAAAATATTATTAACAATGATGTGATATACAATGTGATGTACAAATGAATTCATTTCTGCATTAAAATTACCATACGTATAAATACGTATAAAAATGTGTTTTGAAATGCTTTTATAATATTGTATTTATGAAATCCTATGAAACACTATGCAGATGTACTATGGTGAAAACGCATGAAAAAGTTGATAGAAGAGGATAGAAGAGTTTCCTAAAATATACTAAAATATAATAATATATATATAATACACAATAAGCGCGCGTGCATTGAGGCATGGCTTCGCATAGATTCAGGGTCTGAATTTCAGGGACTAGTATAGTATTTGAGCACAATACTACAAGCTACTAGTGCTAGTACTAGCCAGGTGTCCGACGTCGGGACTTTCAATTGATCCATAAGCAGTTCTTTGTCTGAGGTTTTAGACCTGAGAGAAGAGGGGTATTTGAGGGGGAAGAGTATGAAAGAGAATGCTGATGCGTCTGATGCCACCTGTCTTTTTGGCGCGCGTCATACATCTGCTCTCATAATAGCAAAGCACTGATTTTAAAGGTATACACGTGCTCAGCACGCGATAAGGTATACACACTGTGCACTAAAATGCTCCAAAACACACTAAAATACATCGCGATTCTTTAAATGTATAACAAAAACAGACTGCAGACGTTCGCCACTATACTAGAATTATATATACATGTACTAGTATGTACTAGCACTATTATAATTAAAGCTTATTATGGCAGGTGTTCGTTCGTCAATCTAAAGATCGGTCATTGATAGAGCTATAATTGCATATGTTTTAAAGCGTTATTACGATCTGTATCTGAAAAACGCTGATATGATCCTATTTTTTAGTTCATTTTTACATATTACTAATTATTCAGAATGTTATCTCTAAAAATCGTTCATTTGACACAAAAATATGTTAAATGTATACACATTTCGTGCGTATTTAGATTATCCAAAAATTAATGTTAATAATATTTACTTAAATTAAGTATGAGTATACTATGCTTTGATTGTGTCAAACAATTTTCACATGAATTTTCTATCATTTCACATGATACGATAGTAATTCATGGAAAAGTCATGCAAAAGTAAACATGAACATTGGACTCATGTTAACATTGAAAATAATGTGATGCATGTTCTAATGTTTATATTATGTTTGCATTTTAAATAACGAAAAAGAAAGAGGTTTTTATATTCATTTTCTTTGGCATTTAATAATGTAAAATATTAAATAATCGATAATCAAAAATGATAAAAATTAATCATGAAAATACGGTGAAACGCATGTTAATGCTATTTTTTCATTGTCATTTTCAGATGATTCTCCGCATTCATTATAATACTGTGGACACGAATTGGATGTCTCTGCGCTTTTCTTTTCTTTTCCCGCATATTCCATGCAATTTAATGCTTTTATATGCTTTTTTTTGGTTAATATGAGTACCATTATCACATTGAATGTCTCCATCTTTTGGTTCACATTTCGAATGATCTTTCTTTTTGATCGGAGATCTCAGCTTTGGAAATATGCATTCATTATGATCAAATACTTTTGAATGTCCTTTAAGATGATCGCGCAGTTTTTTTAGGCCTAAATTAATAGCATATCATATCCGATGCATTAAAATACATAAAAAAATGAAAATGTGAATTTAAAGTTTTTATGAATATTGAAATAAATATTTAGATCATACTCAAGTTTAATGACAGTTATTATTTAGTTAACATATTAACATAATGTTTTAATTTTTATTGAATTTATACCTCTATAATATGGTAGTTTATCACCGGCTGTGGGTAAATGTGAACATCGTGCACTCGAAGATGGCATCACATAAAATTTCGTTATCATATTCTCAAATGCTAAAGACTGAAGTCCCAAATTAAAGTCTGACATTCCCGAAAACACCTCATAAATTCCTAAATAACATTATAATAAAATGTTTAATATTTTACCATAATCATTACTCATTTTTTTTAACATTAAAGTGCAGGGATAATGTCATTGTTGAATAATGCTCTGCTTTTATGGCATTATATTATTAATTTCATACCTTTGCCATTAAAAGCTGCTATTTTCGGCTGATATTTAATGAGTTTTTTCATGAGTATTTTGGCACCGTCTTTCATTTCACTTTTGGTCAGTTCATTACTGCCGCGCGTCGTTCGTGACACCATATTAGTAAATCCAATGCCATAATCGAGTAATTTATAGTCATCGAAAGCGGTCATTGGCGATGGTATTAATCCACATTCATTGAGACATTTCCAAAAGTGATTTCCGACGCCCGCGTAATGATGACCTTTAATCGCCGCCGTAAATCCCGGATTTATACCAATTATTAGTATATCTAAATCATGAGCCAAATAATCGCACAGAACCTTATTCCGTATTTCCTTTTCATTTACATCTTCAGATGTCCGTCTTTTGATCGAAGTGTGCATCGATGGCGTTTTATTTCTTTTTTTATTTACTTTTTTTGAATCCATAATTTTAAATATAATTAAATATGATATTTACGTGAATGTGTATTTCCCGATGCTAATTGTGTATGATTATGATATATATGATGCCATTTTTAAAAAACGCTTTTATTTTGAATTTTAACGCATCAAAACTTAGAAATGATTCGTAATGGTAAATGGTGATGCGCGATTCTATCGATTAATCGATTCATTCGAATACTTTTTTAAAACGATTCCATAATTCAATTATTTTTTGCACATTCAATTTTTATATCGAATAATTAATTAAATGCCAAATCAAAAACATTAATATCACAAATAATACACAATTAATGTAATTAAATGTACTTTAATATTGCAATGAATCACAAGTCATAGAGACAGGATTTGTGCACGAATCAGCAGTCTTTATTTTTTAGCAAAATGCTTTTTTGGCTTATTTTGGCCAAAGTGGCGTGTATCACCATGATTTAGGTCTATGTATAAATGATGAATTCCTAAAGTTTCCCTTTTTTATAATGTTCAGAAATATTTTAAAAAAGTTAATTTATATTAAAAAAGTATTAACCTCTAATGACAGTCAGATCGATCATTAAAGGTTAATTTAGGTTAAAATGCGATAGACTTGGGAATAGGACAGAAAGGCGCATTATGTGATTTCATTTACATTCGTTACGAAAATTAGTACATTAATTGTATCTGAGCAGAGAGAGTGTGCTATTAAGCATGCGCGATTATAGCGCATATTCAAATACAATTAATGTACTAATATTCGTAACGAATGTATAGTGAAAACAGAAAATAACGCCAGAAATGTATTTTATTGTGGATTCTTTGAACATGAGCATGCGTATAAAATATTCGTATTAAAATACAAGAATAACAGTAATTAAAGTTTTCAGTGTAATAAAATCATGTTTATGCATTATAAAAATCATGTAATGCTATATATGTAATTTAATCAAATATTTTATTTTTAATGATCGCGCATCTCTAACTCATAACAAAAGACAGAGACATTCAAATTCACAATGAATATGATTTATGTGCTTTTGGAACATTCACATTCTTTTATAACCATAAAATCATTATGAAAAAATATTTCAGCAGTTATTAGAGTCATAAAATATAAATTATAACTAAATTTGCGCGTGAATTTAATACTATCGTAGAATAGAGATAAAACTTATATCAAACTCAAAATATTAACTTAACTGTCAGTTCTTTTAACTTTTTAAAAGTAAACTTAAATTAACAATATTTTTCCATTATAAATCACTATTGATTTTTACATTCTTAGACTTTAGCACATCATCGGATACACTTTTTAAGCATTTAAAATTAATGCCTATTAATAAATGAATTGAATATCAATGCCTATATTTATAAATCAATAAATCGTCTAAATTCTTTACGTATATACTCGATTTAATGGCCGTAAAAGTGATATTAAAATTGATTATAATATTATTATAAATATAAATATTTAATTATTATCAAAATTTTATTTAAAACTTAGTCTTTTGTCTATTTTCTCACCCATATTTATAGATATAAAAAAATTGACATAAAATTATAAAAATTAATTCAAATATAAAGTTTTTCATTCATTTATTCATTAAATGATATAAATCATAATAAATATAAATCATTGTTTTTAGTAAAGCGATTATTTGAGACGATATAATTCGGGCATTAATAACAGTATCCGTTTACCCGAATCATCAGACATTTGAACACTTTACATAAAACGCTGTTTATTGTTTTTCATTATACAGAATTTCCTCATTTACAATGTTCAAAATCTGTGTTAAAAACCGTAATTCTGATGAATTCCGTTTATTAAAAGGCATTTCGGAATTCCGATATAATCCCATAATAACTTAATTTTCACATAAATACCTCGTTTTAGGCTTTGATTTAAGTAGAAATATTCAAATTATTCAGACATACATTTTATTAATATATTAAATATTAAATTTTAGTTTTGATGTTCGCCATTAAAATTTATTGATCCTTTTAAATGATAAAGCATTAGAATATACAAATTAAAGTGTATATAAATTAAAGTGACAGAACGCATTAATGAACTTTTAATGCGATAAAAAAGAGGATATGAAAAGGGTTAACACACGTTTAATATATTTTGGAATTTCGAAAAATAAAATCTTTATTTTGAATTTTTAATTATAAAGCGATTTTCGATATAATATTACACATAATCATATCGAAAATTAAAAAATTATTAAATTATATATATGATTATATTATGCCGAAATAATCAAAAATAAGAAATAAAATGAACATAATGTTATTGATGTTTTTAGTCATTTATTTCATTTAAAATAATAAAAAAGAACCGACGAATTATTCATATACATGTATGAGAGAATCATTCGGAATCAGATTTTTCTTTTTCTTTTTTTTTCTTTTTTTTCTTTCTTTTTTCTGATGATCCTTCGACTTTTGTATGTTCCGTTTCATCGGTGGTACCATTTGGTGATGAAACTTCACTTACTTTTTGCGGTGATTTTTTTTCAGATGAAATTTGTGATGCTGATGATGGTGTGTCACTAATCGTTTCTCCTGAGTGTGAATATTCCTGATATTTCTTATACCAATCTTTAGGTGTTTTATCATTGGGTTTTCCTTTATCATCCAAAAGACCGTCTTTTATTAACTTTTTCTTAAGTGTCGCCTAAAATAACAATTATAAAATAAGAAATATATTTATTTTTAATCTTTTGGAACAAACGGAATATTGAATTAAAAATTTAAACGCAATAAAATTTGGCTTAAAAATAGTATAAAAGTAAAAATACATATGTTAACTATAATTTCGTTAAGAAATTTATTAATAATTCAGATTTATCAAAAGTACATACTGTGGGTCCTAAACCCCATTTTCTTGGATATGTATCCCTTTCCATTACGACCCTTTTAATTTTCGCGACAACACCATGATCGCAGCTCGCAATTGTCGATGTGTCCATTAATGCTATGGCTAAATATATAAATCATAATGAATAAAAAGTGCATAATGCAGTGAATAATGCAGTGAATGAGTACCGAGACATATCGCCTCTCCTTTAGTGGTAACGATAACGATTTCTTCATTTAAATGGATGTCATCCTCATACTTCAAAACCCCGGGCAGCATTATCTTCGCACCGTAACACACCGCGTTTACGGCGCTGTCCTTCATTATGATTCTTTTATGTGACACTAATAACGCTTCCAATGGTTTTATGACTCTCCTTAAATACGATTCATCTTTATGATGATCATAAAGCCATTGCGCGTCTAAAATGTCATGCATCGTCATTAAACCATCGTTTTCCGATTGAATTCCCGAACGCACTCTCCTTAACTCTTGCATCTGACCGCCGACGCCCAAAACTAATCCCAAATGAACACATAATGTGCGGATATAAGTACCCGCTTCACATTTGACCCAAAATACTCCTAAATTACGTTCGGTATTATATTCAAATAATTTACTTTCGTAAATTGTGCGGACTCTCAATTGTCGTTTTACCGCTGATATAAGAGGGGGTCTTTGGAATAATGCTCCGGTTAATGTTTCCATGGCTTTGTTAATCTTTTGGAGATCATCGACAGCACTGTGCAAACGAAAAATGCAAACGTATTCTTTACCCGCACTTTGTTGTGATTTTACTAAACGCGTCGCTCTTTCTATACACACGATTAAACATCCCGTCACTTTCGGGTCCAATGTACCGCTATGACCCGTCTTTTCCACCCTCAGAATGCGCTTAATCCATGCGACGACCTCATGAGATGATGGGTTCGACGGTTTATCCAAATTTATAAATCCCGATTTTATATACTCACGAATGTCACGCTTAAATGGGGAACATCCAAACGCCAATGGCGTGAAATGATTCGTACGCACGTGTAATTTATCATAATTCTTTTTAATCAAAAAATTAATCATCATATCATTATAGTTAACCATACCTTTAATAACAATGGCCATTCACTCGTGTTTAATTTCGGAGTCTCTGATGATGGTTTTACAAAGAAATCACCCGAATGTTGAATTTCCTGAATTTTAACATTAAATTAAATTTACACTTAAAAAACTTCCGTGAGAGATATTTTGTAATTGAATTGGGATATAACTGTGCTTTTTATAGAGGACGCAACAACATGTAAAAACGCATGTAAAAACAGAATATCCTTATTAAATTACAAAATATCTCTCACAAAAGTTTTTTAAATGTAAATGATTTAAATGCTAAATGTGATTAAAATAGAAAAATGCATACCCCAATGGAACCGATGGATTTGTCGCTTTTATGCTTTTTCTTATGCTTTCCTAAAACATGCACAATAATGTATGTCATTTAAAACATTACTTAAAATTCTGATCAATTTATTCACCTGAATCTGTTTCCATTATTAATTAATATTAAATTTATTAAATTCAATTGAAAAACATTATTTAACACAATGCTTTTATAAACGATATACAAATTGAAAACACGTGTTTTATGTTAGAAAATTTTGATATTTAACGCCATCGCGTGTCAGAGAATAGTAAAAGCGAAGCATTGAATGTGATTCACATTACAGTATGTGAATGCAGTGTTTTCATAACACTGTTATGGCAGTTATGTAATGAGAGTGTGATACAGTATATGATTGTACAGTGAGATAATGGCAGCGTTCGAAAAAGAAGCGATTCAAAAGCAGATACAACATGATTGGGCGAATCGTGAATACATAGAGATCATTACCGGCAGTATCAAGAAAATCGCCGATTTCCTTAACTCTTTCGGTACGTACGATACATTCATGTTTATATTAGAATAACACAGTGATTGTATATGAATAGACATGTCGTGCAGAGGTCGAATCGCCACACTCAACGAAAAACTCACGTTTTTAGAGCGGAGAATCGAATATTTAGAGGCGAGAGTATGACACCCCTTTCATTATGATTAATATTTTCATTAAATAATGAAAATATTTAATGATTTTAAAATTTTTCAGGTGACGAAAGGAGAGACTCTCAATTAATAAATATTTATTTACTTTTTAATGCCGTATATTTTATACATTATAATATATTAAATAAAAATGCATTTTAATTTTTAAAAATGTCAAAAATGCGAAAAATAAACGCGTATAAAAATGACGTTTAAATAAAATTTTAATTTTTAATGTAAAAAGGAATGCATTAAAAGTTATATTAATCCATCATAAGGCACAATAAAGTGTCTTAAAATTTCTAAAAACGTTTTCGTGTGTTTTTTACATAATAATATGGGGTTCAGTTACCGATTGACCTATTTCTTTATGCGGAAGAACTTTTGCACCGTTAATATAAATTTCATCTTTAATGACCACATCTTCGCCTAAAACACAACAATTCTCTATTCGCACCTAATAAATGTAATGATAAAATTATGCATCATTTATATATTATATAAGTTTTATACCCATTTCCCGATGACACATTTCCATCCGATAATGCATGAGTCGAGCCATGTATAGGACTTAATCGTCGCTCCGCTTAAAACTGTACACCGTTTGATACAAACACCGTCCTCAATAACAACGTTCGGTCCGATTGAAACATTGGGTCCGATTCTACAGTTTTTGCCGATTTTAGCGGTCGGATCGACCAATACATTGCCAACGACATTAGGGTGTAGATACAGTTCATTGGGGGATCGTCGTTTCACAGAATCGAGGAACAGTGACATTCCCATCAAAAAGTCTTTGGGCTCTCCAATGTCCATCCAAAAGCCATTCAATTCAAAAGCATAAAGATTGTTATCTGCGACCATCACAGGGAATATTTCTTTCTCAATCGATGTCGGCCGTAACTAAAGTTATTATCATTGAATTAAATATGCTTTGAATATGATGAATTAAATACTTTAATGCGGTCCAAAACGATAGGGTTAAGAATGTAGAGACCCGCGTTTATTCGGTTCGAAACATAAACAGTCGGTTTTTCCACGAATTGTTCGATTTGACCATTCTTATCATACACAACAACACCATACTTCGATGGATCTTCAATTCGTGTCACCTCATTATAGATCAATGTATGGATCAGTGTAATGACATTTTTTAATTTAACATAACTAATAACTTACAACGATAGTACCCTCTTTGCCATGTGACTTATGAAATTTCACCATTTCCTTAAATGGAAAGTCGCAAATGACATCACTGTTAAGAACAAAGAACGGCTCTGAATCTGCGGCGAGATATTGACGTGCCAATGCCAAAGGACCCGCTGTTCCGAGCGGTTCCTCCTCATGAGAGATCGTTATTGTAATTCCCAACTAAACCATCATAGTCATTTTATTGGTCATTCAATTAACGCCGATCATTATAACTGCAATTACCTGTTGTTCTTTGGCTCTGATTTCCTTTTCTAACATCTCCGCACGGTAACTCACGGCTAATATCACGTGTGTCACTCCCGCCTTTTAATAAATTCAAATTTCAAATAAATTCACCATTTAAATGCATCATAAATGAATATTAAAATATCAAAATGCTAAATCATTGAAATACATACCTCCATTAGTGCTTCAATCTGATGCATCATCATCGGTTTATTACAAAATTCTATTAATGGTTTCGGTACACTCAAAGTTAAGGGTCTCAATCGTGTTCCATATCCACCGACTAAAATCAAAGCTTTCATTTTCTAAAATATTTCTTTATATTTCAAAATATAAAAATAAATGGTAATGTAAAATGAATATTCAAAATTTTATTAACATATGTAATGTCAATAAATGTTTAATATTAAAATATAAATAAAAAAAAAGCGTCGATTCTTTAACATTATACAGTGTACCATTAGTGTAACATTAATGTTACATTATCAATTGATAGATACACGTATGGCATTAGAACATAGTGACGAATATTTGAGATTACGCCGAAAGATGACACATCATTAACATTATCATATGCTTTTACATTTCGGACTTTTTTCACGAAAATTTTCTTTTAATTATTTTTTAAATCATTAATAATAATTTTTTTAATTTTTTAAATTTTTATTTAATTCAAAAAAATTAGATATACAAATATTTATTTTTTTTATATTTATTTTTCAAATAATTATAAAATTTTATTTTAATAATATTAAAATCGAAATAAATGTTAAATAATAATTAAATGATTTACATATTTTGATATTTTAATGATTAACAATTATCATATCGTAATAATGGGGATAAATCATGGGAATTCACGCGATGTGCGTTCAAAGAAATGAGAAAATTATATTTTTTATCACAGTCTTTTTCATGACATTTAAATGAAAACATTTTCCGTATATTCATTGAATGATCTGATGATTGCATTTCTTTTGAATCTAAAGCTTTTCTCACATAATCATTGTGAATGTTTCTTTTATGTGTCATTAGATTTTTATATTTCGAAAAAGTTTTAGAGCATTTATCACATTTGATTTGAGGCAAATTATTTTCATGTGATTCTGTGGCATTATTATGCAGCGGATGATTGTTTTTCATATGAATTTTGAGTAATAAAATATTGGAAAATGTTTTCGGACATTCACTTATTGAACATGGAAATTGCTGTTTTGAAACATTCCGGAGTGATATACAATTCAAAGGTGAATTATTAGCGACGATCGGACTTTTAAAGCGTTTCGAAAGTAAAGAGTGTTTACTTTTCACATGTAATGCTAACTTTTCTCTCGTGTTTGTGATGAATCCACAATTCGGTCGCAGACATTTTATCGGATTTATTAAATGTGAATATTGTGATTTAAAATTATTGTGATTTATAACACGTGATGGTGTTTTTGATTCATTTTCAGAAATCATTCTCTTTACGTTCGAATCATCATTTACATTCAAAGGTGATGATGATGATGATGATGATGATGATGGTCTAATAAAATATTAAAAAATCTTTTGTTAATAATGATGATTAAACATTTTCATTTCATTTTTTAAGGCTCACAATTACTTAAAGGGCGTGACGTAAGCAAACACTGTTTAATGTACGGTGAGTACACAAATAATGTTTATTATTATGCATAAATATTAAAAACATTAACTAATAATAGAGACTGCGTCTTTTACTTCACATTGTCATAGTTATAGATGATAGTATTGCTCTGTATATTTTATAATTATTTACAGTTTTACTCATTTTATTCTTTCTTTTTTGACCATAGTTTTCCCGTAGACCTAACCTAACATAACCTAACAAAATCAATATAAAGAAATAACATATACAATACTAATACTAAATAATAAAATAGTAATGGGGGCATATAATAATATAATAATAAAATAATTGTTTTAATATTTATGCATAACAATAAACATTATTTGTGTACACACCATACATTAAACAGCGATTGCTTACGTCACGCCCTTTAAGCATTCGGTAATCTATTTTTGTACTCATAAATTGCGTATTAAAGTGAAAAGCAATTTAATTTATGAATATTAATACATTGTGAATCAAAGTAAATCATTCATTGAACATATATGCGGTATTTATAAATAATAAAAGACATACGCATACGCATAATGTATGAGTCTGATTTACCGTCACTCGCATTGTACAGTATGTACAACGATCAAGGAAGTTCATTGCACAAATTAAGGCGAATACGTACATATGTACACATGTACATATGCGCATAATTCTACGCACTAAACTTCCATGATCGTTGTACATACTGTATAATGTATATAAATGCATACCCTAAATTAAGAGGTTTGGTATGTGTCGACATGTGATTTTGGAATAAATTTTCTGATACCGTTTCATAAAAACATCCTTTAAAATGACATTTATAATTTTTTCTTTCATATGCTTTCGTATCATATTTCGATGGCATTGAATTTTCCGATTTATTTTTATTTAAATGTTTAAATGGCGTTTCAAAAGTCATTACACGGTTATTACACGAATGACTTTTTAAATCCCTTAAACCACGTGCTGAATATGAGCATTTAACACATTTCAATCGTTTCTTTAATAATGATGATGTATTTTGATGTGAATAAAAGTGTTTGGACATAATTGAATTAAATGCTTTATTTTTCGGCACAATTTTCTCATCTTTTAATGAATCTGATTCTATCGATGATTCACTTAAAACATCAGATATTTCATTATCATTATCATTAAAACGCACTGTTTTTTCACGCTTTTTCTTTCTGATGATGGTTTTTAATGTCTCTGAATCGGAATCAGAATCTGAATTTGATGATGATTCAGAATCATCATATTTAATTTTAGGATTTTCTTTAATTAAATTCATTGAAACGCCACAATCATTCAGATAAATTTTTGGTAATATCATAAATGCTGAAATAAAATTTAAATCATTTTCGTATTTTTTAAATCGTTTATGAATGTCATTGACTTTAACTTTCATTTGTAAATAATCATGATCATTAATGAGATCATAGTGATGTTTAATAAATACCGATTCCAAATGTTTAGTTAATTTTAAAAGAATATCGATACATTCTTTTGATTCATCATGAATATGATTTAAGATTTTATTTTTTTCATTATTTATAAATAAATTATCATTTAAATCTTTATTTTTGTTTTTTAATCCGTTAATTAAATTGATATTTTCAATTGAATCACTTTTTGACGCCATTGTTTTTTCGTTTAAACGATTAATGACTATTAATTTTCATAATAAATAAATGATCGAAAAATGTGCATAAAAATCATATGTAATAAAATACATTAATAAATTATGATGCAAAAAATAACATTTTCATATTTTTTAAACGAAAATATATTTATAAAATGATGGATATAAATTTAAAAATTAAAATATTTTTATTTAAATTTTATTTCACATTAAAGCACATTTTACAATGATTTTCCCTAAAATTGAATGTGAAACACATTTTGTGATCATATGTTTATTCACGTGATATCTTTGCTCTGTCATTATACGATGTAAATATACATGATGTAAACATATTATAAAAGTAAATTATGAAAATATGTTTTATTATCGTTTATTAATTATAAAATCTAAAACTAAATCAATGTTTTATTTAAATTTATGAAAAAATAAATATTTTAATATATAATAATGTTTAATATATGTTAATATATTAGAAAATTTGAAAACCGTTATATTATATTTGAATGATATGATTACGCATATGTGTAAATGGCGCTCAATTTTATTCTATAAATAAATAGGTTGTAATTGAGTCATGAATAAATGATCATTATAAATGATTAGAATTTCAATGATATTGAGTTATTAGAGAGTGATTTAAGAGATTTAAAAATGAGTTTCAATTCCACGAATTACAATATCAATGTGATAATAATGGATAAACGTAAAAAGCGTGTCGCCGCTGAAGAACTAAAAGACACAATGGACACTGAAAAAGAATCGAAAAAACAAAAAACCGATGCTCCATTATGTACATATAATGCTAATGTAAAGAGTAATTCAGCATCAGCAGTGTCAAAAGTAAATAAAAGGATATCGAAAATTTCACGCAAAAAGATGACTGTGACCGCGGTTCCGATCGACCGTATTTTATCGATAATAATAAATTGGAGACCATTGTGGTTAAAAGAAATCATCGATAAATCACGACAAAATGCTGATCCGCCACCATTATACCCCGAAAGTGAACTTAAATCGCTTCAAATGGAATATGAAACCGCTGAAGAATATCGTAATGTTTATATCCCTTTAATTTTACATGAGGCATGGGCTGAGATGAGCGAAGATTATATTAAATCGAAATCATCGGATAATGAAAATATGCTTTTCACTGTCGCAGTATCACCGCAGTATTTTGGTGATGGTAATTTTATAGTTCTCTCATGTCAATCGGTTATTTCAAAGGCTCAATGCGATCATAATAAATATCCATCTGAAGGTGATTTGTGTGTCATGGAATTATACTTAAATAATGAAAATGATAAAAAGAAAATGGTTTTTGCATTTATCAATGAAATAACAATGGACACTTTAAAACAAAAGAGTGATTTACTCCCAAATTTATTGGTTCCCAATGAAGGGTCAGTTTTAATACGATCGAAAATAAAAATCGCTTTAAAAGCGTACAGTATCGATACGAAACGCTCAATGAAACTGCGAAAAGTGTATTATTTGAGACCCATATTAAGACAGATCGAAACACTGTTATCTTTAGAAACACTAATCTTAAGACATGACATTCTCAAACCGCGTGATATAACCTGTAAATTCGCGATTCCGTCCAATTATAAAGCGAATGATTTATATAATGAATCACAATACAAAGCTATTAAAGGATGTGCTGAGGCGGTAAAAAGACCCTATGAAACTCCAAAGCTGTTAATGATTCAGGGACCGCCCGGAACCGGAAAGACTCATACTTTAATTGGAATCATTAAAGAGATTTATCTTTCATGGAATGATCCCGAAAATTTACCACGAATTTTAATATGTGCGCCTTCGAATGGGGCTGTCGACGAAATCTCACGGCGTTTGTATAAAGAGAGGCGATTTTTATATGAACGAAAAGAAAAGCGTCAGATGCGTATCGTACGCATCGGACAATCGGCGCATATTCATACCGATGTAAAGAACATGACTCTCGAATCTTTAGTCGATTCAAATGCAAAGAATAACAAAGATTACATAAAAGAGGAACGATCAAATATCGAGAAAAGAATCACGGAATTGGACCAATCAATGGCTCAATTCAGTCTAAACTTTGATAATGAGAATTTTGAGCGTGCATCTTCTGAAATGATGGATTTAATAAAAAAGGCACAGAATTTGCATTTAAAAGCTAAAAATGAACATGTAATTAATAAAAAGAAACTTAAGACTGAAATTATGAATAAAGCGGATATTATAATTTCGACTCTGAATAGCTGCAGACAATCGCCTATTGAATCACTTTATACATTATACGGCACTAATACATTTTCATGTGTTATCATTGATGAGGCATCGCAATGTTCTGAACCGGAATTACTTTTGCCATTAGTGTATGGAATGACTAAAATGATATTAATCGGTGATCCCATGCAATTACCAGCGACTGTGATATCAAAAAAAGCCAATGATTACAATTATGGACGTTCACTTTTTGAACGATTTTATAAGTATTTTAAAGAAAAAGAACAAAATAATGATGATGATATTATTATAATGCTGAATGAACAGTACAGAATGCATTCGGATATATGCTCATTTCCATCGAAGTTCTTTTATTCGTCTAAACTTAAAACACATAATTCCATATTAAATAGAAAATTCCCGATACGACCGTATGTAATAATTGATATGACAGATTCATATGAAAGTGTATCGGATCCTTCGAATCGATACAATCAGTTAGAAGCTAATTTTGTCGTTCGTTTAATTGAAATTATAAATTCATTGATTCCTCCGGAGTCAACAGTCGGTATTATTACACCATATCAGGGACAGAAGAAAGTGATCGCTCATCAATTGTTTAATATAAAAGAGCGCATTAAAATCAAACCCGAAATTAACACTATCGATGGGTTTCAGGGGCAGGAACGGGATGTCATTATATTGTCATGTGTTCGAGCATTTGAATATGGTAATAATATCGGATTTCTTAAGTCTCCACAGAGAATGAATGTCGCATTAACACGTGCAAAACACTCAATGATCGTATGCATCTCATCACGTGCTTTGGAACATGATCCTCAATGGAAAAAGCTGATTGAAGATGCTAAAAGTCGCACATCATTCTATCGTGTATCATCACAACAAAAAAACGAAATCATTGAGTCTTTAATTAAAAATAAATAATGGATATATCCAAAAGTATAATGTTTTGTCACATTTGAAATTTTGTTATGGAAATTATAAAAATATAAATTTCAATTTTTAAATACTTAAATATTTTCTTATAAATTTTCATATAAATACTTTTCTATATTTTTTTAGTAAATAATACAAATTTTGAAATCGCTTATTCATTATAAACTTTAAAATTCTTTTTATGTTTGTTTATACTTTTTATTTATCTCTAAAATAAACACTTATAAAGTATTTATGAATTTCTTTCGTTATTTTTTATTTAAAAACACACATATTAAGATAATAATATATATTATTATCTTAATATGTATGTATTATATTCCTCATTTTACTCTTTTAAAAAACGAATTAATGCCATAATTACCCAAAATTCTCAATATAAAAATAAAATTACTCATTATTGCTAAGTACACATACACTTTTACGATAATTAATTATCGATATGGAAATTCCCAAAAAATTACAATTAAATTAAAAAATTAATTAATTAATTAATTGTTAATCATGTGGGGGCACAGTGACGAGTGCCTCTTCATTCAGTCGATTCGTGTCACAATTCTAAACAAATATAATGAGCATTTTAACAATAATTATATAATGCATTAATGTAAATTAATTAATTAATGTAAAAGTTAATTAAAAGCAATAAAAATAGAATAAAAAGCTAAGTATTTATATGAACACCAAAGAAAGTATAATGCACTACAGCTTCTTATTGTTTTTATAATAAATGCTTTTAATGCAAATTTATAATATAAAAAATTAAAACAATGGGTATAGCATCAAATTATTTATTTATAATTATGTATTATTTTAAATTTTGTATTTAACGAATCAAACAAAACACATAATTTAAAATAATTAAAAATATTAATTACATTATAAGTTTATATATATATCTATATATATGTGTCGATAATTTTAAAGATTTATAATCAAAAAGATTTGTCTTTAATAATGCATTTTCATAATTAATCATTAAAATTGATTATGATATATTTACATATAATGCTAAACTTTAGTTGTGTTTACGTATCTTCATTGTCATGAGTATTAATTAAGTTAATAGTTAATACATTCATTTGCAGTAATTTCCAATATACTTTCAATCGGCGCTTTTGCGTTTGATGTGCTCACAAATTTAGTACGGGAATTTCCATTCTCATTTGGGGCTGCATTATGAGAGTATGCGGCAGTGCCGTTTATATTTGTCAATGACGGTATTACCTGAGAAAACATTTACAGAAAACATTATGAATAAACCCGTTTTGTACTGATGTGTCGGATAATGGGCTCAAAAGGAAGCCGTAGTGCAAAATATGCTATCTTTACACTTAGTACTATTCTAACAGTATGCTCTATTTATTATTAATGGAAAAAAGAGAGAAATGATGTAACTGAAGAGCAATACGAATATCCAACTTTTAGTTTGTATTATGCTTACCACAGGCTTATCTCTGTGTGTATTGACCGCTTCTATCGGTAACTTAATCTGTGTCACTTCACATCCATAGGCCACAGGGGTTAAGCGAATTATGGTGTGTAAAGGGACTTTCAAATAGGGTAAACTAGCTAAAGAATTTAAAGAAAAATTAATTAATTATCGCCATTAATACTAATTCGCACAAACCAAAGAAATAATCTTTTTTATTACTATTTTACTATGCATATTAATATTAGTAAAATAATAAATTCAATTTTTATATTGTACTCTTTGTTCTTATAAATTATTTGTATATTATTATAATGTTTGTATTTATGACTAGAAATGTTTACTATTTACAAATAGAGCTATTATTATATAAACATAAGTAAGACACAAAAGACATTAAACAAATGCAACAATGATTAACAATACATAAAATTGTGCCCAAAAAATTAAATAACAGATAATTATGAGAGAGATTCTCTAATATTTATCACCATAATGGTAATAATAAAAAAATGTTTTATATTTAATATAAATGTATATGCCGATGGTCATGTGTCTATTTATGTGTTTACAACAATTTGTGATCATCAACAGCCGCTATCGGAACAATGATCTCTTCGATTTGACACCCGTATGCAAATGGCGTTAGCTTCATTATGGTATGTAATGGAACCTTAATATTTGGCATTTCAGCTGAGAAAGAAAAGTAAAAAGTTTGGCAGAACACGTTATGGGCTTTTAATTACTATTAATTCCCATCATTATATAATCTTAACATTACTTTCAAATAATTTCTCTCATACGTCATTAAAATTAAAAACTTAAAAACTTAAAATACTCTCTCAAAAAGTTACATTCTCTTTATAAGACATCATCTCACCTGAGCTTTTATCTAAAAAATAAGCCAATAAACATCGCAATACAGCCTGATGACCTACAACTAGCACATTCTCCTGCCTCTCCAACTCCATTATTACAGGCTCGAGTCGGGCCACTAAATCTTCATATGACTACAAATTTTATATTTTTATATAAATCAATCAATAAATTATTATTAAATTATAAATTACTTCTCCTTTTGGATAACGATAGTGAAATTTGTCCTGATCCCGGAGTGCAAATTCCTCGGGATATTTCGTATGTATCTCTTCATATGTCATTTCTTCACAAATACCGGCATCGATTTCATTCAGAGCCTTCCATCGTTCCTGAGGTGCCCGAATTGATTCTGCCGTTTGTATCGTACGATGCAATTGTGACGTCCAAACGCGGAGCCGTGGAATATTCTGTTCCGATATATATCGTGCCAATGCTTTGGAATATTCCCATCCACGTTCTGACAGCTCTGCATCTCCTCCGATTCTCCCGAGTAAATTATACACACTCTCTCCATGACGTGTTAAATATATGGACCGTGGTATTATATGGATATTCATTAAGTAATACACGACGCGACTTTGAATGTGTCCCTCATGACGATGTACCAATACCTTTTCTCCGGCATTGAATATCTTCATATATGAATAATCCTTTTCCTTTTCTTCATCTAAAGATTCATACGTTTGTTTATAATGCTCTATTCTCATTATGAAATCACTTAATGCCACTTCTTTGTCCATTTCTTTATAATCAGGACTATGAACTTTAACCTCCTAAATAATTCAAAATCATCATTTTAAACTAACTTTTTTCTAATTTAATTACCCTAATATTAGCCTCAATAATATTTGGATCATCACAATGTGATTCGACAAAAAACAATTTATAACCATATTTTTCAACTATAGTCTCATAAATCATTTGTCTGCGTGCGAATGTTGTATTTGTGGCATCATAAACTGCGACTTCACCTGTGCCTTCCTCGAGCCACGAACACATATCTTCCAATGCTGCGATCGCACATTTACTATAATTATTGCATATATTAATTGTACATTTAGATATAAAAAGAGTACTTCCTAATGATGAGAGCGTCTTTATTGTCGGGACGAAAGAAGTCGTGATTGCGGTACGCTTCCGTCGCCTGACGACGGTATTCTCCCACATTAAAGACACGGGTGTTTATTCCTATCCAATTGAGGTATCGCGTGAGTTTCTTTGCAATATATGTTTTGCCGCGCGCCGGAAGACCGACCATAGCTATCACATGCGGGATATTTACATATGTGGTCGTACGATCACCTAAATTTATGCACATTTCGTTTATACATCGATATAATTTCAGCATAATTTATATTAATTAAACATTTAAATAATATTTAGAATTAACCTCTGATTGGAAAAGGCTTTGCCCCATTATTCGTTGATATTTTCCGATTCGGAGCTTCTTTTGTCATTATATCATTTATTAAATTATTATATTTAAAATTCACTGAATATAAAAAACCTCAATGATGTTTTCAACAATTTTATATGTGAATAAACTTTTAATATTTATATATATATATATATTGTTAAATACTTTCATTAAATGGAATATCAATATTTAAACGTTAAAAGTAAAACAAATAATAAATACTAAATTTTTCCTTTAATAACATTAATAGAAAAACAATAAACAAAATTATGATAAAAGAATATGACGAAAGTGTTTGGCATTTATATTTTTACAAAAAAATCACGATATCATCACATTTCAATCTGATATTGAAAATTCGAAGAGTCACATGCTCAAAATTCAATATTAATTTTAATATTAAGTAATCACTCCGCCTCTAGTACCTGTGTTAACTAACCAATGGTATTTAATAGCACTTTTAAGATAAAAGTCTTATCTTAACTTTTCAATTCACTTTTCAGGTGTGTCTTAATTGAGAGAAAACGGCATTTGGTATTATAATAATGAGAAAACAGTGAAAATCTCGAAAAAACCAGTTACGTTTACATTAACATTTATTATTAATTTAATGATAATAATGTCCTTCAATATTATTGTCGCGTGTTATTAATACTAAAGAACAAATTTACAATAATCGATTACAATAATCGATTCAATACATTTACTTACAGTATGATAGAAAATTAAGTAATTTCTATAATATAATTCAATAATTTAAGCATAATAATCACATTGGACTTTTAACATTTTAGAATAATAATATTTAAATTTTCATGAATTACTTTTCATTTATAGTTACTTCAAATGCTCATGAAAACGTTTAGACACACTAATGTTATAGTGAATTCCGCGACAGTGTATTTAAAAAGCGGCGTCATTAAAGCACGGGATATTTCAGTAAACTATTTTTAGTGTCATTTATAGTAAATGTAAATGACGACCTTAACCTTCTTCTTCATTCTTATATACTATTTCCTCTTATACTATACTGTAGTAGTATATAATGACTCTAAAAGCAAATATAAGTTAAAGCAAACTCATGAGCAATGAGCATTTGAAATACTATAATACTGTTATTTATTTTATGGTTCGATATCACTATATAATTGGGAAATTCAATTATTAACTTTATTCGTCGCTTTACATTTACATTAAAAGATCAAAATTCAAAGATAATAAATATGTAAAAAGTTTATTATTATATAATCGTTTATTATATAATCAGATGATTAAATTACAATTTTATGGCATAATAATTTAAGTGCATATATATACGAACGTATCGACACGTACCACAGTGATGTCGGCATATACATCACTATGGTAATAATTGAGGCTCAAACTGAGTATGTCATTTAATCTCTGCCCACAGTTGGATCATCTCTGAACAAATACAACACTGTGGCACCATATGCAAAACATTTCTATTTTTATTTAATTATTTATAATCATCACCTTTAATTTAAAGGCTTTAAATGTATTATACATTTATCTTTTTTTGCATATACATAATTTCATATTTTTTGCCAATTTTGAGACACAAACAAAAAGTGGAATTTAACACGATAATATCGTTATAATACAATGTCAATGCGAATAAAAACGCTAATTTTCGTTCATAATTATTTATATTAAAAATTAATAAAATTTTGTTCATAGGTTCATAGGTACATATTAAGGTGTATTATGGATATGATATAATCTTAAAAATTTCCAGAAAATCTTTGATTTAAAAAAATTACTAAATCTTTTGCCCATAAAATTGCTAAGTACGGTACTAATTCTTCCATAGCCGTAACTAATAACGGCAAAAAAATTTTTGTATAAAGATAAAGTTATGTTATGCAGAGTTTTTTATATTCAAAATAATTTTTATAAATTTTAATGTGCTAAAATTTTTTAATAATTTTATTGAAAATATTAGGTATGTTAAGAATAAACGCTTTACTTTATTTATATACAAAAAATGTCTGAGTGATTATATTGCAGTTAAAACGGTATATATCAATAATATATTTATGTCCGTACGGCCGCAATCATCGTTTAAATTGCATTATGTGTGCGGTTCAAATTCAGGCACAAAATAAAATACAAAATGTAATTAAATTTTTATATCATTAAATTTAATTGCAATTAATTTTTAAAAACATGACTTAAAATTTGATTGCATACAGCAAAAGACATGTTAATCCAATAAATATCGGAACAAATATTGGATGAAATTATTTAATCATATAATGCACATTCATATCTATTCATTTTAATATATTATACACTAATGGCAATTGTTATAGAATTACTAAAAAATTGATCAAAAAATGTAAATAATTATTATAAGAATTCAATTTAAATAATATATTTTAAATAAAAATTTTATTTTAATCATAATAAGTTATTTAAATATGAAAAATTATAAAAAAATTTTGAATTAAATATAAATTTTAATAAATATATTTTAAATCACAAAAAATTAGGTGGAAATTCGTATAAAATTTTATTTAAAAAATTTGAAAAATATTATTAAAAATTGTAAAATTTTGTATATATATTTAATTTGACATTATTTATTAAATCGTATTTAAAAAAATTGCACATTTTGACCTCTGACCTTATATTTTCGATAATTGTATTTAACATGGGTTTCTATGGGATGTTAATTTTTGTGAATAATTAACTAAAACAATACAAAAAAATGTAATATATTCTTATTTTAATTTAAATTTAATATATAATTATATTTTAATTAAGAAATTTAGTATGCATATTTTTTTAAAGAGAAGTATTAAAAAGTATTTTACACTTAAAAAAGCCCCATAGAAAAGCATTATATATTTTAGATGAATGTATAATTTTTAAGATATAATTTTTAAATAATGTTTAGTAAAAAAATAATAAAAGAGAATAATAAAGTTTAATAATGCCTAAAAATCAGTGTAAAATTTTCTTTTTATCATTAAATAAAGAATTATTTATTAAAAATATGTAATTTTTGACAAAAAATCTTTGTCTTTTTAATTTTTTTACTATGCTTAAAACAATTTTTTTTAAAAATTATTTAAAATATTTTTTAAACAAAAATCAAATGCCTATTTTTACAAATCGCTTACTTTTTCTATGAATGTGCTCATAGCCTAAACTATACATATAACTTTCTTCACTATGATGAGACACTCAAACATTAACTAAATGACTACCAATTTTAGTGAAATTATCCTGTGATATAATCAACATATTCAAAATATAGTATATCAATGAAATTATTAAATTGATATACATATGCAATATATACAGGATGTGGCATTTAAATATCCTATATTTTGCTATATTTTGGCTTTAATTATGCATATATTTTACAACATTTTGTATCCATGGATTTTAAAATGCCATATGATATATATATATATATTATACATACATATTATACATAGATATTTGTAATAAATTATTGAATTAATTTTAATATTCAT
>JAQIXB010000091.1:0-28446 GCA_034697405.1 Mesoplophora pulchra | reverse complement strand
CAGAACCCTACTTTTTGAAAAATGGTCACCCTCACTTATACCGGCATGCCGCTCTATGTGCGGGAATACGGTATATTTAATTTTTTTAAAATTTTTAATTATAGAAAAATTAATTCTAAAGATAAAAAATCGTTAAAATCGTTCAAATAAGCTTTGGGCAGGTCTGTATGTAATATTTTAATATATTTTTAGTATATTCATTTAAAGGTATGTAACGACGTTATATATGAAAAGTCATAAAATATGTATTATAACTATTGTCCGGACTTTTCGGGAATTTAAATTTCAAATTAATTATGGAAATTGGGAACATGAATAGCAAAATTAAGGAAATATTCGGCTAAAATTTTTTTAATTTAATAATTTAAATATCAAATTATTCGCATAAATTACTATTTAATATTTTATATTTTGATATTTTCATTATAAAGTTCCGGCATTTAAAAACTTTCTCAATCGGGACTTTCCTTTAACATTCGGACTCTAATTTTAACATTGGAATATAAATATTTAAAAAGGAATTTAAAGAATTAAATTATGAATAATTAAGATCTGAATGTTCTGAAATTAGTTTATTTTAATTTTAAAATATTAAATGGAATTTTAAACTAAAACCGTGCATATAAACAATATAAATATGTATCATAATGAATCATAAACAATTTTTGACTAAAATTAAATTAAAATGTTTAAAATGTTAAACTTTTACGTCACAATTTGCGTAATATATTTATAAAATTAAAATTATTTAAAATGTAAACATTTATTTTAAAAATAGAATCATTCATCACAAAGTTTGTAAAATTTCATTTGTAATGTTAAATAAAAAAATATATATTAAATTTTAAAATTTACATTATATATATTGTATTACAATACTTAATTGAGATTTTGTGCGCAGCGCATGGGCGTGCATATTCATATATATTTGTTTATGCATAGGTACACGTTTGTGTATGCATGTTCGGGCCTATGACAAAATACCGAAACCCGAAATACCTAATCCTAAAATATCTATAATTTAATTATATGTATAATTAAATTAATAATTAAATTTAAATTCATTGAATTTATATAAAAATTATAATAATAACTAGTAAATTAACTTTCCCGATCTGATCGCAGAAAGTACCTGAAGTAGTGTTACAATTTTGCACACTTTTATAAGACATAAACGTAACTTTAATAATTAATAGAGGAATGTGTAGAAATATACTGCAAAATATACATTCATATATATACAGTAAAACCTCCCTAAGACGTATGAAAGGGCGATCCTTTCCAAATTCACTCCCATAGTTTTAACATTAGAGGCTTTTTTCATAAAACGGGACATACACCTTTTAACTAAAACCTTCGAAAGGACACATTTAATACCAAAAAATATTTTTTTATTATATTTTTATTTAAATATTAATCATTTTAATCTTTATATATTCAAAATAATTTATAATTATTATTATTAACCATTAAAATCTTTTATGTTAAAATGTAAATTCTTAAATATAAATTATGCATAAATATAAACCTCTGTAAGACGGACCCTGTCACCAATCGATTTCATCTTAGAATGGTTTTACTGTCTTTATATTTTACAAAAAGAATTGAATTCATTTACATGCATACATATAAACATGACTAATGATTATTGGTATTTTGGTATGAGTATGGTATTTTTCTCTAATTATTAGAGACGTAAATTTATGACAAAATTTTAGACAAAAAAGCATTTAAAATGACAAAAAAAACAATTTTTTTGGTGTCAAAGGTCACATTTTTTATAGATATGGACACATATTTAAATATTTCTTTGATACCTCTTAAAATAAAAAAAGCATTTTAAGCACATTTTATATCTTTAGTAATTATACATTTATGAATATAAATTATAATATTTAATATTTAAATGTGTTTTATGATGATATTTTTGTTTATGGCATTTTATTTGTGACATAAAAATCATGATGACATTTTTTATTATTTTTTAATTAATATTTAAAATTAACTTTCCTCATTTAGTATAATTGAAAGTCAAATACCATATGTATGATTATCATGGAAGTTCATTGCTCAAAATAAGGCGAATATGTACATATGCGCATTGAACTTCCATGATAATCATACATAGGGTATAATTATACATTGATTATTCATGTCTAAAGATAAATGTAATAAAAACTATAAAAATGAATTAAAAGTGAATTAAATTCGCAAAAACATCAAAGGAATTCTTTGAAAATATTCATAATTTTTAATTATATTCAATATGAATATGAAATGTATAAAAATTTATATGATGTGATATTACAGTGATTTGAAATGATCTAAGAAATATTTTGCAATGAATTCGCTAATGCTCGCGTTATAAATAGAACAGCCCAATACCATTCACACGACAACACAATTGAAGTGCAAAATATCTTTTAGATTATTTCAAAGGATGTAATAAACTTTTATAAAATACATAATGTATTTAGTGAATTTACTATTTTTTTGTAATTGTATTTATAGCCCTAATAATACAATTACTAAGCAATTGTTACACCGGACACAATATACATATTTAATGCTTAATGCTTAAGTACATTTAATAATATACATGTATATATTTACATTACAATAGTCTCTTATATTATATAATGTAACCAATGAGAGTCTGTGTATGAAAATATAACTAATAAATGGTATTTATTCACGAGTATCTCATCGTGCACCATTCCTCACTATATCCATACTATGATGTACTTAACAATTCGCAGACACCCTTTATTATCATTTTTGTCGATATGATCTGAAATGCTGAACACACACTGATGAAAAGTAAAACACGAAAAAGATAAGAGACTAAAAATACACATTCACTGTAAATTGAGGATGACACAAAAGGAAAAAGCATTGGGAAATGATGGAAAATCGGGAAACTCCTTTCTAAAGCGTTCAATTATAATGCAATCTAAGGAAATATTAGGGAAACAAAGAAGGGACTCATTCTCAATTTCCCCACAAAATTCTAACCCTAATAATTTAATAATTCATAAAATAGTAATTCACTAAAAGAGAAATAGTATTTTGAAACACTTTTCACTTTATTATATTAGAAATAAGCATTACTAATATTACACATTATGATATCATATTTCTTATCTTTTACTAAATCTATAAACGATTTAGATATATATTCTCATATTATATTATAAAAAAATGTAAAATATTATAAATTAAAAATTATTTTATATGTTAATTTTTAATTTTTTAATTTAAATTTTAAATTTTAAATGCATAAAATGAAACTATAATTAAACAATGTAAGAGTTAATTATATTTTAAATACAAAAATTAGTCATATTATAATGTTATAAAATAAATTTTTTTAAGGGTATGACCAAAATATCGTTGCGCTGTAAATATCCCGAATTAAATTCCGAAATAAATTTAATGATAAATAAATGTCCATATCATTCAAATGTCCATGAAATTCATATCATCGTTATATATTAATATCCGAATAATGAGAAAAACCATATTTTAGCATATTTTTGTATTTTATAAAACAATACATTTATACTTATAATACATGCGCATTTTAGGTATAAATTTAAATACAAAAATATGCTAAAATATGGGTTTACCTTAACAGTGATGATCCTGACATAACAATATACATTAAATATGTTTATATTAAAATCTAATAGTTTTATAATGCCATCATTTACTAGTTTAATAATATAATAATAACTGTTAACATTAATGATATTTTTAATTTAATATTATAATTATAAATACATTATTATTAATTAAATATGATAATGAATAATATTATTTTAGAAATAATTTTCGATGACTGAGCGTATGTAAATTAATAGAGTAAATTTTTGGGTGTGTTTAGTACATGAAAATCACGATTTTTGAATATATAAATTAAGTTAAAGCACATTATGCAAAGTGCTATTTCATAAACATACCACACCTTTAGATCATCATCTGATAGTTATAGACACTATTATAACATCTATTATCGTTTAAGGGGTTAGTAGAATAGTCTCATTGGGACCCTTATGCTCTCTTTATCATTATTTACTAGTCATAGACATTAAATGTAACATATACACTTAAACCTCTACAAAACGGAAACGGTAAGTATTTTTTTTGTGAAAACACAGAAACTTTTTAGCAAAAGTCTTGTTTATGACATTTTTTATAAATTAAATTAAAATGATTTATTTAATTAAAAATTATAACATATGTTTAGTTAAAATAATAAAAATATTTAATATCATATAATAAAATAAAAGTAAAATATAGTTAATGCTCTTTGGATTATAGAAGAAAAAGTCACTGTTGAATTATATAATATTAGATGATTTAAATGGATACATTTTGCTAGTACATGTACTTATTGCTATTACCACCTGAGAAGAGGATGGCATTTGAACTATTTATAATGTTCATATTTTGATGTTCTAATATGTTGTATTATGAACAGGTGAGTGAAAGCATAGTGAAACACAACCACCTCCAGTTTTTATCAATAGTTTAGTATTACATAAAAATAAATTATAAAAACTAGTAAATCTAATAGTAATAGTAATAGTAAAAGTCTTATTCGAAGGTCAATAGAAGAGACTAAAAGCGTATCTAATGACAATCATATAAAATGCGCAAAAATTATGCTCCGAACAAAAGACACATAAAAAATTGTACATTCAAACTTTGGTTAAATGTAACGCATGGTTAAATAGTGTTACTCTAGTGCTTTACTCTAATTGTATATAATTCCAATTAAGACTATATCAAGTGAATTTTAGTAAAACCCAACTAAAAGAACATCTACTAGAACCTCTGCTAGTTCTTCTACCACCCACCTGTTACTTGCGGCTATCATCACTATTCTTTAAAATCATATACGATACATTTGATAGTTAAGACAGGAAAAGCATTGTTACTGAACAGTAACTTTGCGTTCAGCATATGCTAGTTTATATGCTAAGAATGGAAAATTTATATTTAACAATAGGACATTAACTATAACATGAAAAGAAATTTTATTTTTAAATAAATAAAATCATATATTATCATAAATAAATATATTTACATTAATAATATTAAAATATTGAAATTTATTATGTTAATTTTAATGTGTCATTTTCATTCATTTTATATATTAATATAATCTCAGCAATAACTAGCAAAATAACTTATTATTATCACCTTTAAAGATATTTGCTTTGAGGATACTTTAGGCACACACTTCGAGTTAAATATGACTCAAGTGTCATATTTAAAGAAATATATTAATAAAAAAGAGATCGAATGTATGAGCGTATTCTAAATTAATTTTTTAATAATATAAATACTAAAAGTTAGTACATTCGTAATTCGACTATGATTAGTTTGAAATAACGCATGTCATATCATCATTTGAGGCAAATGACTTCAATTGAAAAAGACATATCACGCTATGTTCTAACGAATGATATGAGCGCATCATTTTCTGATTCTATCAGAATGAAGCTCTTTCAGTTGCAAATGGAAAATATATAACTAATTTAATGATAGCGGCAATTGTGGTATTCTATTGGATGCTATTGGATTCTATTGGATCTGAATGCTTAGAAATGCTAAGCATACCCTAACCACCCCAAGGATAGAACATACCAAAATTGTCAGAAATACCAGACATTGTTCATGAACTATCTCTGGAAAGTTCAACCCGAAGGTTGTCACATTCCAATTGCAATCGTAATCACTTTTTTATTATTTACTACATTGTTCAACAGTAACTAGTAAAGGGAAAATGATACGACACCCTTGAACTAAATGTGGCGTTAATAAACTCCTGTGGAGAGTACTTTAATAGGAATTTCTAAAGATTCATACACAGATATTAATCATTCCCATTAATGTCTTTTCTCTTTTATTTCAGATCATAATTTTTGATTATACTTTTAATAGAATAATGTTTTACTTTTAAAATGTCATGATATTAAATTACACTTTACATGTTTATATCGTTTATTATATATTTATAATGTTTATAATTATTAAATATATATATAATTAATTATGTGCACATATAAACAATCTCTGTTTTTAATAATATATTTAATGCTACTAACATAGTGCTCTGTTGAAATATTCTCGATAATTGTTTTACCTTTGCTAGTAAATAGCTAGTAAATATAGAGATAATCATGTCATTTTATACAATAGAATGACACATGAAACTGACAGGTTTTTTATTCAATGATCTTTTCTCATTTTTCACCATTCATCACATTGATAGTTATTCAGCTGTTACATAACAAATATTATCAGAATAAATTGTATTTTTAGCTTTAGTTTTAGAATTAGTATATATTTGGCGGAACTAGTTTTTTACTGTGGGAATTGTCAATCGACACAAACTTATAATGTACACATAATACAAACATAGAACAACAATAATAATATGAAAAGTATTTGCGTTAATGCTTTTTATGCATATGACAAATCAATATTAACATCATTTGAGGGCGGAGACCGCTGTTTATATCGTGTAAAAGTTATGCATACTCTGCACAATGAGCATTACTAATCGTACCCATTTATACGATAAATCAATAATTACAAACGCGTTTGCCTCTTACCATTTCTTCTATTTTTACGTCCATTATTATTAGTATATACTATAGTTTATGTGATTGCTTTTTATTTCATTTTTTTTGTTTCTCTGTTCATTCTGTACTCACTATTCATGGTAAAAAATGCATTTCGCGTAAAAAGCATGGAAACAATAAAAATATTTATGGTAATACATGACCAAAAGTTAATAAACAAACTTAGCAACTAGAGTCTAGTTACTAACAAAGCATATCATGTGTGTTTATTGTGTATGTTATTTATGTGCATAATATTTATCAAAATATATTCAAAAAAATACAATAAAAATTAATATTTTCACATCATTATTGATAAAATGGTATTTACAAATAAATTATGTAAACACTTTATAATAATGTATGAAAAAGCATTTTATAATTAATTATTTTGTAAACTTAAAATTTAACGCAATTTAGCAATTACTAGCTGCTAGTATGTTTTATTAATTATAATAAATTTCACATTATGTAGCTTTTCGTTTATGCAAATTATTTAAATATTAATATGAAACTTTATGTAAAATTTTAATTTTAAGTTTATTTAAGAATTTCCATTAATTTAATAAATGCATTATGTATTTCATAATTAATAATGGAAATATTTTTAAAAACGTTTAATATTTATTTTATAAATATTAAAATATAAATAAATACTTTATTTATTCTTTGCTTTATTATGAAAAAGTATGGTACTTTTGTTTAGAAATTTTTTAAAAATTTCATTAAATAATAATATATTAGAAATTCAAATATATATTGTGTGAAATATATTAAAATAATTAGTATTTTTAATAAATATAACTGAATATACAGTGAAACATTAATTAAGTTTAGAATTTTTGAAAATATTACATTAAACTTTTTTAGGGAAAACTAATATATTAATAATATATTATATAATAATGTATATGAATATAATGCATTAATTATATAATGCATTTGAATTACTATAATAATGAATATTTGAGAGTTGTAAATTATAAAATATTACAAAGCAAATGACAGGGGTAATATTAACGCCCTAAATTATAATGACTTTTAGGCCATTAATGGTATTAGGCCCTCACCTTTAATTTACTATTACCCATTCTAATCATTAGTATACTAATAATAAATTCGTTGATTTTTAAATTTACCATTTCCAAATTTTAAATCATTAAAAGAATAATAAAAAAAATAAAATGTGAATAATAAATATAAAAATAATCAGATTCTGGCATTATGTGAGTGTCTAATGAATTCGGTATTTCACAGCGGCAGTGACATTTGTGAATGAATTTGATGGTAATGTCCTAAGAATTACTAAAAATTACTAAAATATACTAAACCACTAAGAGAAATGCAACAATACATACAATATCAATGAATGAATGAATGAATGAGTGTGCATAGCCCACTCATTTTAAAAACTATTTCCAACTGTTTTTAGACACTCTGTGATTTATTATGCGAATGTGACGCGTGTTGCGTTTGCATTGCCTTTTGCATTGCAAAAGCAATCACTCCATGGACGTGCATTAATGGAAAAATAATCACTAAAAAATGCCATTTTCAAAAGAAAAAAGCATTCGAAAAAAGAATAAATGCATCGGCAGGTGTGAGGTGTAATGTTTTCATATGCTCTTTGTAATGAATATTTCAATATGTTCCAACACTATTCAATGAAATATTTAGAATCACTAAAGTCATATATATAAATATACATATTACACACAATTGACTTTTTTCTGTATATTTTTTCCATTTTCATTGACAGCATAATGAATGCTTTTTTATGACACGCGATGCAACTCTTTAGGTTAATTCAACAGCATATGGAATCAGCTATAATCGGATTGTATTAAAGGATAATAAAAGGAAAGTCTTTAATCTTTTTGCAAATACTATTCCATAGTATTTTAATTTTTCATTCAAAATTTTGTTTTTATGCGATTCTTTCTTATGTTAGATTCATGCACGAATAAACATAACTAAATTCCGCCCTCAATTTTTTGGTTAAAAAATTTTATTTATCACTGAAATGATAATATTACAAATGTCAAAAATGATCGCATATAAAATAATATAATTTTTATATGACATTTTCAATTTCCAATGATGGGTTTATTTAGATTTTAATATAGATTATGATGAAAATATTTTTTAAAAAAATACAAAACTAAATTTTAATTAAAGCGTTATGTCATTATTATAATATGTAAAAAGTAAATAAAAATTTAATTACATTTTAAAGCAATTATTAAAAAGAATATTTTTCTAAAAAACATTTAATTTAATTATAAAATTATAATTTGAGCGTGGGACCAATTAATGTAATGTAATTTAATTTCTAATTATAACTATAACTACTTTTTGTTAGTGACTAATTATTTTTGTTAATGCGTCCATTGGATATTATCAGTGAAATTATAAGCGTCTCAAATTATAAAATTACTATACATGTGCCGTTTGTTTATATGCATTTTAAAAACTATCTATAAATAGTTAACTAAAGTTATATAAAATAACGAAAAACATGAGATAAGAGTATCAAATAATCATTGCATATTAAAAATAAAACGCAAAATTTATTGACCATAGAATAGGGCATAATTAAAAAGTTTTTTTTACAAAACATTAATCACCGCATGTGACCGCTCTGAGAGAATCTCTCTCTTTATTCCGATTCTTCACATCGAACAATATATAAATACACTATGCACATGTACTTAAATATTAGAATATTATATAATACCATACTATGATGTGAGCTTTAAAAAGACAAATTAAATAATTCTCCCGCAATATGCCGATGATGAATTACTATTTTAAAAGCATATGCGTATTCACCTTTATTTATCTCTTTATGTTGCTAGTACATGCTATAGTATATATTCATTTTTAAGTCATTATTTATATAATGTTGATAACGGGTGGTCATAGTCATGAGTACCATCATTGGAGGCATCCATTGTGTGTCAATCATAATCAATTGCGATGTCTCACTATGGCATTGTTGTATATTATATAATATAATAGTATTATAAAAGTGTGTGAGATTTGAACGATGTTTTATTCTTTTTTTGCATTAATCTATTTATAACACTGTATATATACTAGTTATATACTAGTTATATGCTGGTTATATGGTAATATGCATTTATATTTGTACATTGCGCGGGATATTTTTGTCCCTAAAAATATTTCCTGAAATGTTTAAGGTTCACATTCACCGCGAATTTACATAAACTTTTAAAAGCATAGTGTTTCAGACAACTGTTTAATGTAAACTAATTTAAGAAAATAGTTTTTTCTGTTTACATTTGTAAATGCACATTGCATTTGAGCGGCTAGTATTTCGCTAGTATTTCGCTAGTATTTCTCTAATTATTTTCAGTATAAAATCATAAATATACAAATTTATGCACAATTAATTAATTATTTCTTTTCCCGTCTGACTATGTAAAGACTATGTAAAGACTAAAGTAAAGACTAATAATAAACATACATCTTTCGCATTATTTATAAAATTTAAAAATATTTTTTAAAAAATATGTTTTTCTGTATGTACTCTAAAGTCTTAAATATATATTTTAAAATATTTTACATTTTTTTTATACATTTTAATAATTTTAAATAAATATACTAAAAAATATTTAAGAAATAATTTTTATAATATAAATTAAGATTTATATTATTAATAAATATAAACATTAAAAATGTTTAGCATTTATTACTTTTCTTTTAATGTGTATATATAAATATTATTTATTTCACAGTAATATATAACGCATAAAATATATGTGAACGATTTTTATGTCCGATTCATTTTGAAAAATATGCGGTGACATTTAATTTATGAGACTCTGTGAATGGATATTAAAAATTCAGAAAAAAATCTGTGAAAAGCATCACCTGTTTATGTATTCATTTACTTAATTACAATAAATATGAATAGCAATTTACGCATTTTAATTCATATATTAATATCATATATGATATTAATATATTTTTATTCAGAGTATGATTATTTGGAAATTTTTCATTAATATGCCTTTCGATTTAGTAAAATGTTTAATCATTAAATAATTTAAAATTATCATTTTGAACTTAAAAAATTATAAATAATTTTTAACATATTTTATACATAATAATAATAATGTAATGTAACAATTTTATTAATTATTTTATATTTAAAATATATTATTATATAAATTATTATAAAAACCAAAAAATCTGAATCTTGAATATTATATTATTATGAATAATATATAAAGAATAATATAACATTGTCCATTGTTGAAACACAATAAAGGACACTGTGGGAAAACAATAAAATATATGAATGATCGTGTTGAGAATAACTTATATCCGACGACAATCACTATGATAAAATATTAGTATTTCCGCAGTTTTCAGCGAAAATGAAAGCGGTATATGCATTTGAAAAATAAACGTGAAATATTCGGAGAATAAAATATTTTCATTATGAAAAAACTGTGAAACAATTGACTAATTTATTTTTGAGATGTGAATTTCTTTCTTTAAAAATATTACTTTTTTAAAATAAATTTCTATTTTATACACATATTTGAAAATATCAACAAAAAAATAATAATATAGAAGTTTTTTAATGGTGTAATTTATGTTAGTAATATATATGACTAGTTCTAGTATATATTTTAGATAGAATTTGAAATTTTTAAAAATGAAAAAATTTAATTCAGGATATGCAGAAAAAAACAGTGAAAAAAAGTTAGATCATTCCATAAAATTACAGAGAAAAAATAATGAAAGAATGTGTGGCGAATGTGTGGCATCAGTTTTCGGAGACGGTCCTAAATTCCTTTCATATTTCGCTATGATATTGTGTTTGTGCACAAAGTGTGTACATACAGAGAGAATAATGAATAGTACTAGTAACAGATAAGAGCTAATAAAAAAAGCTCAGGTAAAGCTCAGCTTAAACAATGATAAAAATGCGCATAACATTGATAATCGAAATGAAGAAAAAATTAAAAAAAGTAGATACTAGTATATTAGTATATAAACAATATAGAACCACAAAAATAGACAGGAAACTATAACTATCACTAGCGCATACATATGTTTGTTAATATAAAAAAATACGTTAATATTGTATGATATTATAAATAACTTTTTTTAATGTTACGTGTTTGAGATGCATTCGAGTATATTGTCTCATAAGAAGAACAATGTTCATATTCTCACGCTCATTGACATCCCCCATATACTAGCACTATCGCAAAAATGCTTTATATAATCACTTTTAGTAGACTTTTCTAAAGTCATTGCTTTTATGAAGTGTCTGCCGTTAGCAATTTTCGGTAATACTATAATTACTCTCTCCTTTAATGGACTAATGATTTGCTGAATGATAAAAAACCTGCGCTAAGTCCAAACCCATTTTTAACTTTAATGTTATATTAAAAATAATGAAATCCCTTAAATTAACACGAAATGCTCCATTCACTCGATTGTGTATCCCTATATTTTTGACCCCTCTATTCACATATGAAAAATTTTCATTATGATTTTTAAAATTTTTCTGTATTAACACAATATATACGGTATGTTCATTTATTTTATTATATCACGAAAATATGAGTTCATTCATTTGATGTAAAATTATAAATGTATTAACAGTATGCACACGCCATAACTTAATAATAACCGCAGCGCTATTTAATGTAAAATCGATAATCATATATTTCAAAATTAGTAATGAATGAAAATTTTATCCCAAATTTTAAATGAATGTAATATAATTACTTAATTAATATTCTGCGACATACTGACATAATGACCATCATTTCAAAATATTTATTAACACATTTAAATGAAACACAATCGATGGTGTTTACAATCATTGGGCATAATTACAGCTCTGCTTTTGTGTAAACCCTTTATAATTTTACACATTTTCAACCTTTTTTAAAATGTAAAATTATAGAGATAATTATTAAAGAGATGTTAGCATTTTTTCGCTAAAATTTTTTAAATAATTTTTTAAATAATTAGTTAATATGACTATAAAATGACAAAATAACGTGCGATTTCTGATTTTTATTAATAAAAATCTGATTTATCAGTTATACAAAATCTTTTAAATTTTTATTGTAATATATTTTTAAATAAAAATGATAATTAAATATACACGGTGTTTGCCGAGCTGCACACAAAATTAAATTGCGATTATTCTAAAAGTATAAGAAATTTCAAATTTCTTGAATAATATATTGAAAAATATTATTTTCAAATTATTATTAAACTTCTAACAGTGTATTTAACACAGTGTATTATGTGTTTATAATTTATTATTTTTATAAATTACATATTATTATCAGAGTTAGGGTTTTATCGGAATTAAAAATAGTAAATTTCGGAATTAAAATGTCAAAATTTCGGAATATATTTCGTAAAATCGATTTTTACAAAAATTAACAAAAATATTCATATATATTTTAATATAAATATATAGATAAATGTATAAATATTATAATGGACGCTTTTAAACCATATATAAATATATAGAGGGTTTAAAAGTGTCCATTATAATAATTTTTACTGTATTTTTAATATAAAATTATCATTTATCTAATTTGTAATGTTTCAGTTTTTTGGGACTTAAAATTAGAAATTCGGGCGGAAAATCAGGAGCATAAATGCATAAAATTCGAGACATATTCGGGATTTAAAATCTAAAAATTAATATTTCCTTTACTCCCCCTTAGAATTTTTTAACAAAAATTTGCAATATTTTTTTAGCAATAATTTTTTAAAATTTTATGTATAAAAAATAAATTATACACAACATATTTGACAATTTTATTTTAAATTCAATTCTTAAAATTCAAAATTTTAAAATTTTGAATAATTCTTTAAAAATAATAGAAAAATTAAAGGGGGGGTAAAGGAAAAATTTGTATAAAAAATATTGAAATTTCGGATTTATTTCGGACTTTACCCTAATTTCGGAATTCCGAAAAAATAAATGCATCTCAAAATGCTTATAAACGTATGATTCGTGCATAACCACCAAATTCCGATGGATTCCGTTCACTAAAACCCATTTCGGAATTCCGAAATAACCCTAAGTCTGGTGTATACTATAATCTAGTGCAACTTTATTTGTAATTTCGACCATTGGTTCTTTCTTTTAAGATAATAAAAAATAGCATTTATATTAACATTTAAAATTTTTTTCACTTTATTTTTTTAAAAAAAATTAAAATATTCATTTGTATTTTGGTGCATTTATAAATAATATTATTATTATAATATTATCATTATTAGAAACCTAAAAGAGCAGTAAAAAACATTATTTTTTCTTAAAAATATCAAAGAAATAATTAAATATGTGTCTATATATATCAAAAATATCACCTTTGACCCAAAATAAATTTCTTTTTCATGCTTATTGACATTTAAAAAAATTTTTTTGGTCAAAAATTTTGCATAAAATTTAGGTCTCTAATCATTATATACTAATAATACATGTATATAAATACATTTAAATATGACGATTTTTTCTTAGCGATTATAATTTAACTAAAAATAATGAATTCAGTATATGACAAAATATTAATTAAATATTTATTTTATTAAAATTAAAGTAAATATTTATATTAATTAATAAAACAGAAAAATACTTTAGATCTTTGCAAAAAAATAATTAAATTTAAATACAGAATGCGCAATTTAAAAATGTTCAGCACAAAATATATTATGCACATTTTTTATTATTTATTATCATTAAACAATAAATTTAGTAATAAATTTAGTAATATCATATCATGTGCCTAATATTTTGTGCATTTTACAATAATTATATTTCACAATCATTGGATATCCTTTTAAATGTAACACTCTGTATGTATACATTTCGTGCATAAATAAATTGCGTGAATTATATCATTGCAGTATATTAGTGATATTTCATACCATTGTTTTCTTTAAAATGAAGCAAAATACTCATTAATTAATGCATATAACTTTTTTTTAATAAAAGGCTTAAATTTAGTTTATTTAATAAAAAAATGTTTAATATTAAGATTTTTAAGCCTTAAATTTTAAAATAAATTTGACTGTAATGATACAATGATTATCATAATTTTTATCAAATTACTTTTGTGGGTATATATATATATATATATATATATATAGATATATATATCTTAAAATTAAAGGAATTCATTAAACATGCCTTTAGGATATTAAAATATTTATTCACTGTATTTTAATTCAAAATTTAAATATTTCTATAATTTATATAAATATCTTATGACACGAGTTAAACATATACATATATGTAAACCATAATATTAGAGCCATGACTTTGTCAATGACTTATAACATCATTGACAAAATTATACATTAAATTCTCGATTTTAAAGAATTTCTTGATTATGGCAGAACTTAAAATTTTGGTAATTCGTGGATTTATATATATATATATATATATATATATATATATATATATGAGTGAATAGGGACTGAATGGTTGCGTCAGAGGTCAGAATACCTCTTAATATAATAATAATTTTTTTAAAAAAATATTTAATACACATTTTGACAAAACCATTGCCAAAATTAAGACTTAAATATACTACAGACGTAAACGAAATAACACACGTTATAATTTGGGATGTGTTTTTATTGTGATAAAATATTGCAATAATGAACCACGCTTTACAATTGGCATTTCAAAAGCGTTTTTTATTTAAAAATAATAATAATAATTATTATTATTATATGTTTTAATATACAGAGTGATTCATTAAAAAAAGTACTAATATTATATTCTCAAATAATTAGTATTTATATATTTTTATTTAAATATATGTTATATCAGAGAGCCGGACACAATCTCGAAAGCCATAATCTCGAAAGGCCAAAATATTAATATATAAATCCAAAATCTCGAACGTCCAGAATCTTGAAAAGACAAAATCTCGAAAAATAACGCATTACCTATTTACCTCTGTATTTACGATATTCTAATTTTTTGCCCGAAATATTTATAATTTCACTTAAATTTTAATTAATTTAAATATTAATATATAAAATATTTAGTTATTAATTACAATGAAACCTCTCTTAAGCGGATACCTATTTGCAACAGACTAAGTGTCGGCTTAAAGGAGGTGTCCGCTTAACAGAGATTCACCCTAATGTTAAGTCTATGGGAGGAGTTAATTGTGTCACAAAATAACTGTCCGCTTAAAGGAGATGTCCGTAACTGGAGGTTCACTGTATTTTAATTAAATTAACTAAAAACTTTAGTTAAAATATGCGTTCATATATTTAATGAAAATGTTTCTTTTTATGTACAGTCCGTAAAAATTATTAAAAATTGAAAATTTTAATAAAAAATGAATAATGATAAAAATTAATTTTTAAAATAGGGCTAAATTCGAACATTATATAACATACTAAACATTATATAAAAAGTTAATATTTTTACCATGCTTTGCATAGGGACCTCTATAAGACGAAAACCTCCTTAAGGCGGAATAAAATCATGGGCCTGAGACCATTCGCCTTATAGAGGTTTTACTGTAAATGTATCGGTTAATTTGGATTCTTTTTAGTTGAGTTCCGTGACGCGTTATATGATGTCATAATCATTGTTAAGGCGTTTCTTTAGAGTGCAGTGTACAGAAATAACGTCATGCGGGGGTATTTTTAAATCTATATTATATTGTACTGTATTATACAGTACTGTGAGAATGTTAGTGTAGGAATAGTCATGTATCCGCAGTTTTAACGATTTCTTTATTGTATAAAAGGTTTGTTAGGTTGGGTTGGGTTGGTTAGGTTAGGTTTGTTAGGTTGGGTTGACGGGAAAGAGTGCGGCGGTAGCCGCCAATAACTGCGCCTTTAACAACAAAAATATATCCGCGGTAAAGTATACTTATATTATATATAATACTAAAACCCTATGGTAATATTTTGAGACGTTATTTCTGTACACAGAAACGATTTAACAATGATGATGACATCATATAACGCGTCACGGAACTTAACTAAAAAAAAGCCGTTAATTTTCATAAAATATAAAAGAATCAATTTAATTGTATTATGTGCGGCTATCAAATTCATGCAAAAATTAAATTTATATGATTCGCATTATAATTAAATTAACATCCATGACTACAATTATTGACTATTCACGGCTGTTTGTGTTTTAAACGGAATAAAATTTTTAAAAATTATTCAATTTTCGAAACAATTGTATAGTATATATAATGCATGCGCACGTCTATGCGCAGTGTGTCATTATAAATTATAATCGAACATACTGTACACTAACTATAAATTTAATAATGATAAAATAAAATAATGTGACTGTTTATTTATTATCAAATTTATGATAATACATGAAGAAACTGATGTATAATATACAAATGCATAAAATATAAATATGTCATTATTAAATTAAATAAAACGTTTAAAATAATTATTAAATTAATTTAAATGTATCATAATGTTTTTATTATTCATATCTTTTTAATGTGAAAAAATATTTTTTTAAATGAATCGATGCTCTTTATTAAGAAACTCATTATATATTATGCCGCCATTGACCATTGTATTTGTGATGTCATAATTATGGGAATATAAAGAGAGGAAACAATGATCTGATAAAATGACATAACTACTTTTTTATGTAATTACAATTCTATTCTATTATCAGTTACTAACCCAATGAAGGTCTTTGTTAATATTATAAACAATGGATATTTCATCACAACAATGGTAATGTCAGTGTTCAATGTCTTTGTCTCACTTTTCTCACGGTGATTCAAAACAATTTCCTCAAAAGAAAGACATCTCTTATTACGTGAGGATACTTTTCACATTTACACATTCCAATCCTTTTCACAGTCATACACATACAGAATTATTATTTTCCATAAATACTTTTTATACTTTTACTTTCAACTTATAACAGCTTAATTATTACAATATTTATTCTAAAAGAGGTGTAAAAGTAAACCTTTATTTAGAATTATTTAGTATATTATTAAGAAATTATATAACAATACATAATAGTATATGCGTATATTTATTTAATGATAATGTGACATGGACCCGTGGGAAAGTCTTTTCTTAAAAATGCTTTTCTCTTTTAACACACTCAATATTCTAAATGATAACACATTATTTAAACACTGATAATAGTAAAGGTTCATTATTATGTGCAAAATGATTATAACACACATCTATAAAACTATAGTCATATAATACCATAAAAGAAAATTACACCGTATTTTACTATTTTAGCATTTTACTATTTTACAACGAAAATATCGAAAATGTGATAATTTCATTTTATAAATATATAATTTGAGAAAAATAAAGCATAAATCATTAATATTATTTTCATATGGAATTTTATTACCTTTAAATAAACTAATTTTAAGATTAAAGGAGGACATTGTTAATTAAATATAACTTTTATTTTTAATTTTATTAATTAATTCAGAAATAACATTTAAACATTACAATTTTTCTGAAAAATTATTTCACATTCAAATACTTAATGCAAATATTTGATTTATTATTTATTATTAATAATTTTTATTAATAATTACTAAAAGAGTAATGATTTAAAGATATAAATTAACAAAATATTACATTAATGACTAATCTTTCATTAGAGATATACACAATAAATTGTTAGGTATCATAGGAATGGGATGTGATTTGTTACTTTAATTTAATAATAATAATAATAATAATAATATTGAATGTGAATGTATTACTAAATATTACTAAATATTGTAAATGTCGATATGTACTAATATAGTATATGCATTGTGTTTGCATCATATATATGAGGTCATGAGAAAGTGTTGCCCCAAAAGCAGTATTGAGATAAATAAAGCTATTATCATACTAAAAATACATTATATATTATATTATATCATTATTATTAGCATTATGATATGGTAAGCATTTGAGTTGACTTTATAATCATCAATTTTATAGATATATTTAATATTTATCATATTGAATTAAATTTACTATAATTATAGTTAATAATTATATTAAAATGAGAAATTTTCACACATAACTCATTATTCATTTAAATTAAAAATTATTTTTATAAAAAACTTTTCTCAATAATTAAGGGATATAATTAATTATGGTAAAATAGAAGTTAATTTACTAATTAAATGTACTTTTTTAAAATTGGATAATTCATACTTTGGACCCATTTTTGTGTATATGTGTTTATATATATACTGTTTTATAATATACTAAAATACGTGTGATGCTTATGTAAGATACGGTAAGAGACACATGACGCCGCTATTAATGAATTTCTCATTATACTGTTGTGGCAATCTTATAAGAGCATAGCCTTTAGTATATAACAGTATGATATACTCTCTTATGATATTGTCACAACAGAAATGATAATGTCTTTTTAATTCACGACAAATAATTTATAAACTTTTTTATGATTAAATTTTATTTTATATTTTTAATTTTATTTAAAAATGTGTCACTTTTTCTAAATTATTATTATATAATTAAATTTTTGATGTATAATAACTAAAGACGTAAATTTTAAGCAAAATTTTAGACAATAAAAAGTATTTAATATGAAAATGACAAAAAAAGCAAAAATAAAGCAAATTATTTTTGGGTCATATTTTTTTTAATAAATGCACACATATTTAATTATTTTTTTTATATCTCTTAAGATAAAAAAAGCATTTTAAGCACATTTTATGTCTCTAATAATAACTTTAGAATTTTGTCATATTATTAATCATATTATGCTTATGATAATCAATAATTATCAGCATTTAAACATTTTTAGTGTTTCTATTTATATGTTATAAAATAAATACGATTTTTAAAATATTTTTTATAAAATAATAAATAATGCAATAAATAAAATAATTTTATTATTTAGTTTTTAAGTTTGTAATAAAATGAATTTTTTACCTCACTGTATATTATAATACATTAGGTATTTACTTTTAACATACACCTTTTTAATTGCATACTTTAATATCACTATTCTATGATTTCACATCGATGGGATCTCAAAATTTAGGATATAAAATTACAGTGAAACCTCCAGTTACGGATATCTCCTTTAAGCGGACAGTTATTTTGTAACACAAATGTTCATGGATGTCCGCTTAAGAGAGGTTTCACTAGATTTATGTGTATCAAAATATCAAAATATTTTTCTCTTAATTTTTTGATTAATTTTAAATTATATAACTATAAAATGACTATAGAGTGCAATTTTTTATTTTTAAAAATGTGTTAAAATTAAGAATTCTAAAATTTAATTAAAATAATTTTTTGTTTTTAATATTTTAAAAAATTGCTCTGAAATGATATATATTAACTCATATGATCCGAAGTGACTGACCCTGAACTTTATTTTAAAAATATTTAAAAATACTTTAAAATAAATTAGTTTAACATTTCATTATCATAACTTTTTTTTCTGTCAAAAGTCAAAATGTTCATAATTTCATTGTTTTTTGTTTATTTTTTTTTTTGCTTTAATTATAATTAAATATTTAATTATATACAGAATTTTGAAATTTTTATTGAACATTATTTAATAATTAAAAAGTGAAATAACAAAATTATACAAAAATTCTCATTATATAATAAATAACTATGCATTATGCAATATTACAATATTCCATAATAACAAATTATATTTTTTATATTTTAATTATTTGAATTGATAATAACTGTATAATTTCAATAAATAAAAAACATCAGTCATAAAAATTAATTTTTATATTACCATATAATTATGTTACAGAGTATTGTCGTATTTAATTTCTCACATGACTTTTAAGTGCCGTTCACACATACCAATTCTCAGTAAAATACACAGTGAATGTACAACGTAATGAAGCAATGGTGTGAACGAAAACAGTCACATGACTCGAAGCATGCGATAGGGGGTCACTTAAACTCAAACAACGAATTGGCGCATACTCATTCCTGTTAAAAGCACATGTGAAAATATAAATAAAAACAAAAAATATTTAATTAATAAATATTTAATTTATATTTAGAAATTGCATTATATTTTTTATTAAATTCTATTAATTAAATAAAAAATAATAATATGCATATTTTGTTCATATTTATTATTAAAAACACGTGTTATTGTTATTGTTTCATGCCATTGCTGCGAAAATAGTTGTGAATGCAATTCACTTGGATTTTTGCTCAGAATTCATGTTAAGTGACTTCGTGTAAACGAAGCTTTACTCCCCAAATTTTAAGATAGAGCTGCACACATTAGTGTGTGAGTGGAATCTGCTCATTTTTGAGTTAGTATTTTGTAATACATGTAAATACGCATGAATTTTTTTATAAACTTTAATTTAAATTAAATTAAATTATTTTTTTAAAAATATTGTAATTAAAATGTAATATATTAACATAAACAAAATATGTATTTTTAAAATAAAATATAAAAATGATAAATTATAATTAAATTATAATTAAATGTTTAAAAAAAGTCTGTGAACACACTTTACCTATTTTCATTCAAAATACAGTCACGTGAGAAATATAATACGTCAATCCTCTGTATATTTTAAAGTTTAAATTCGTAATTTGTGAATAATTTTTTAGCCGAATATTCAAATATAAAACTATTCTTTGTTTTTAATTATAATTTATGACTTATTTAGGTTCAAAATGAGCTATAATAATGTAATAGAATAAGAATATTGTTTTCACTTTAGTTTAACGAAAATAAATTTCATTTTATATTTACAGATAATAGTAAAAAATGGGTAATTTCAATGACATTTTTTAACATAAATTTTAATTTTAAAATATCATTATGGAAAAATTTATTATACTGATATATGCAAAATTTAATGTTAAAACATGGCATTTCCATATTTATTTTGTTTATGTAAAGAATGAATTTATATTATGTTTTATAACATGATTATCACGGCATTTATTTATAATTCATTAGTTTGTGATTCCAAAAAAGCCATTACTAAAATTGATAGCTTTAAATGTAATTTTCCATTATTTAACTAATAATTTAGTATTACCCATATTAGTATTTACCTCACATGGTATATTAATGTTTATAAATTACATAAAAATGCATATTTTTTTCATTTTATAAATGAACAATCGATAGTGCATTACTGTAAAGAATATCTTTAAGCCTACTTTTGCATTTTAATACGAATATGTATACGCATGCTCATGTTATTCATTATCCATAATAAAATGCAAAAGTAGGCTTAAAGATATTTTTTACAGTAATACGTATAATAATAGACTTTTTAAATTATGTTTTATTTAAACAGTTTGTTTATGATTTAAAATTAATTAAATTTAAATATTTATTAAGTTTTATAATATATTAATAATATTTATTGTATTACTATGAACGATACTATTAAGAGAATTATTGTATTTTAATACGAATGCTTTAAACGTGTGCATGCGTATAGCATATTCGTATTAAAATACAATAATGCTCTTAATAGCATCGTTATCATTAATAAAAGAATCTGTCACTATTTACATAATAATCTCTTATATTTTTAATTGATTTTTCTCGTATTTAATGATATACTTTATAATCTTTAAATTTTTGCTTAAAAATGCATTATGATATCATATTTTGAATATTTAAATCACCAATAAATTAATGGTATCGTGACATTACTTTACAATCCGTTACTTACAATCATTAATGATAATTTTTTATATTTTAATAATTATTTTGGTAAAAATTGAATAATGATTATTATAATTATTAATAATTAATAAAAGTATAATTTATACTAAAGTGTTACAATAGTGTTTATTATTATTTATTATAATTTGACACCTAAATTTTAAATAAATATTTCGTGGAAAAAACATTGAATTTGCAATTAAAGGCATAAAAAGAGTAAATTTTTCTGAAAATATATATTTTTAAAGAATAAAGTATTTTAAAAAGATTTGACATCTCTAATTATATTTAAAAAATTAAATATATAAAAATTTTTATTTATTTATAATTAAAAATAATCATTTTACATAAATACAATGCGTTAATCTAACGCATGTGAAATGAAAGGACTGTAAAGAAATGTCACCACTTTTAAATGTGATAAGAATTTTTTGAAGAAACGGGACTGTTAAGCAAAGGATTGTGAAGTAAAGTCCCTAAACCTGATTTAATACTCATAATATAAATGCCCGAAATATAAACCTTTAATAGAATTGAATGCAAAGTTCAGCTTTAGTTAAAGTTAATTTATGATTTTTAAAAAATTATAAAATCGAAAGAAATATTAAAAACAATTTTTTTATAATTTTAATAATATATTTTGTAAATCTAAATATAAAGTTATTTTTAAAATATGTTAATAATTTTTATCATTTCCTCTTTAGAATTTTATTATCATGAAACAAATTAAGTAATTTAATATCTTTGAATTTAAATAAATTATAATGTAATATTATGTAATATTTCATAAAAGAATATCGTTAAATGATGCGTTTAACGGAAATGATGTCACTTTTTAAGTAAATCATAACATTCATAATATTCGAATGTAAAAATTCTTTTGTTATACATTAGTATGTGTGTAATATCTAATGCTATGTACATTCAGTCATATTCCCTTCGATGAGACTATTCCCAAATGATTATATTCAATTCAAAAGTCATTCATATGAATCATGTTTTCGAATCATTTATATGTTCAAAAAATGAATGGAAATAAATCCCTCTGAATATTAAGAGCATAGTATAGGAATATGACTTTTCTATTAACAGATGATTTTGATTTTTGTAAAATAATTTATTACGTTTTAAATGTAAATACTTAATAATGACATTATTGAAAATGATTTTTAATAATTTATCATTTTAAAAAATAATTATTTTTATAAAATATTTTTATCATATTTTATTTTAAAATTTAATAAAAATTTAAAAAACTATTCAAAGGCTGAATGCATCGGTAATGAGAAAATTTTCAGAATTTTATAATGAAATATTTAAAATTTAAATAAAGACATTTTACGATATAATTAAAGAATATTTCATAATAATGAAAAAAATTATTATAAAAATGTTTTAATTTTTATGAAAGTGCTGTCATCAGTGTTTCAATGTCTTTTTAATAATAATGTAACTTTTAAAAGTGCATTTATATTGAGTATTTGAGTCAATCTCAATGACTATGAACTATTTAAGTTAAGAAACAATTTCCTTTTCTTTAATTCTGTGCATTCATTTTTCAGTGTAATATTATTTCGTGACTTTGGAATTCACTTAAAGCTTAATTCAGTTCATGTATGGCTGAATGAACTGCCATTACATAATATATATTTTTTAAAAAATACAATTGTCTAATACTATTGTATAGCTGAAATCCGCATTTTTCTTTTAACTAGTAAATATCAGTGCACTAGTATACAATGTATATCAATGTACTCCATGAATTTAAACTTTCTGAGTAATGCTAAGAAAACTAAAATGAGATCACATTGAATTTAAATTACTAAATGAGAGGGAAATATACAATTATATTACACGAAAATATTACATAATAGTTTTGGCATACCTAAAAAAGACTAATTCCCGATGCACATAATTTTATAAAATATTAAAAGTATTTATATGTACGTGAACATAGTGAATTTTCTTTGTGAATGGCAATTTTCTCTGAGAAATAAAATATATATTCATTTTATTTTAAAATTATACTTTAAAAGTACATATTTACAACACATATATGACAATAATCACATACAAATTGGTCTATGATTAGGGCGCATTTCACGCTTAATAACATTTCAGCGTAATATTAACTAAAGAGATAGTGGACATAGTACATAATATCGGTCATATTCACATCAAATATATATGTCAAAATAAATAAGAGGTACCGGTTGCACCATTATAGTAATTGTCATTCATTATTATAAAGAAAGATTTTAATGTAAAATGTGCCATTATTAGTTTATTTTTATTATTATTTTACATTATACTAGTAATATATCTTTTCCTAGTCTTAGTGGTTTTGTGAAAACTATAAAGCTGAACTTTTTCAAAATCATTTTAGTGTTGCTTTTTTTAGTGCATTCTTGTAGTTTGGCATTTAATTAGGTTGTTTAGACTATTCCTAACTAGCTACTAGAATTTAAGCTAAGTAACTAAGAATAATAATAATAATAATATATCACTAGTATATATAGATGTTTAATTTATTTCAACTTTGACTAAAATGTTAAACATATCACTAGTGAATGGTCTGACTTATTTTACAGATCCTTACAAATCGCGTATACTTTTGTTCGTACGATCATTCGATGAATCCCTTTTGATGTTTGCACATGAATTTTTCATCATCGTCATTGCGTAACATCACTGAGCACTTTTTGTATGCATTTCTGATTCCAGTTTCTTATTAGTTTCTTAACTATCATTATACGCTGAATTAAGAAACGTTCAACACTATTGAATTATATTATTATATATTGAAATATATACATTATTTAAATTTTGCAATCTTTATATGGTGTAAAAGTTTATCGATGATAATAAATAAAAATATAGCATTTTTTGATATGATGTTTCTGTATATTTTATTAATACCCTAAAGGGTTTTCATTATTATACTCATTTTGCTATTTATTATCGCGCATATGCTATTATCTTCGTGTGAATGTAACAATATGTGCCTATATATTCGTCATAAATTATTACCGTGGATTTATATTGATATGAATACATATTAAAATATATATAAAATCCAAATTATAAACTAAAAGTACATATAAAAATCATTATTTTAGTTTATATTAAAATTAAAATCATTTTTAATATTATCATGTAATTTGTGTTATTTTTACATTTATTTTATTAAAATTTAGTAATTAAACTCAGCATATAATTAAAACATTAAATTTTAAAAAATATATGTGAGAATAATATGTTAGATTATTCTAAAAATTTTGCGCACAAAAAATTAACTTAAATTTAATTTTTGTAATATTTATTATATATTATTAGTGTCTTTAAAGTTATTAAAGTGTTTAAAAATTATTTCATATAATTATGTGAATATTTATTTATTTTATTGAAATGACAGTAAATTTTTGAAATAAATTTTTAAATGTTTATTTAATGTAAATTAAAACAAAAAAATCATCATAATAAATAAATTTAAATGAAATATTTATGAACAAAAATAATAAAATTATTTATTTACGGATTAAAATAGTGTTTTCAAAGGATATTAAAGATTTAAATTTAATTCTAATTCTAATGTAAGTATTAAATTAAATTTTTTATCATATCACTTTTTTATCAGAAATATTTAATATTTGTATTAATGTCCAATTGTATTTCTATTATTAAATGGAATATTTTTTAATTATATAATTTTAGCACATAGCTACAAAGGCATAAATAAAATATTTCTAATAATTCATTGAAAAGTTCAAAACTTTATAGTATTAAAATAATAAATATTTTAATATGCTGTTAAATAATCATTCAGATGTTTTTAAAATATACTAATTTTTGAAAAATTTAGAAAGTTTCAGTTATAAGCGTTAAATTTAAATGATTTTAAATTCTAAGAATATACGTGATTATGCGTTATGTATGCATTAATTCGCACATAAAATTAGCATATGTTTTTAAATCGCCTTTAATAACATGTATTATAGCCATTGTCGTGCGTATGATCATATACAAAGTATTAAAAGAGAAACAATCTTTATATTGTATTATGATAATGAAATTACATTATAAACTTTTCCATACGTTACTATGCACATATACTAAGCACACATATGGATATAATAATGTTTTGTTTATTAAATAAACAAAACTCTTCTAAAACTTATACGTAATGAAATACAATCATTACTGAATTGTGTCAAAAGTCCATCTGTTTTTGAGTATATCAACGAATATATTTCACATTTTTAAATGTTAATAATTTTAAAATTAATAAAAAGTATATATAACGATAGTTAACATTTAATATTTAAAAATTCATACATTAATTATTTATTTTTTTAAAGATTTATTTCTAATTTAAGTTATCATAAAATGGTCATAGTAATTTAGTTGAGGGAAATATTTGAACATAATGGAAACATTTTCTAAGAATCTGTTCATTACAACATTATTACAGTGTTTTAAGCATATTAAACATAAGGATTATTTATAGAAAATAGTTTATTATGTGTTAACTTTAATAGTCTTAAAAGTTATATAAACATATTTAAATGCTAATTTTTGGATTTTTTCAAATTCAATACATAACTTAATAATAACGTTAATATTAATGTTAAATGCCATTTTCAAATGCTCATTCGTATCGTAATGTTCATCATCATCATCATATATTAATTTTTAATTTTTATATGTGTTAATTGAGTTTTAAGTAATATTTTATTATCATGGTGTACATTTAGTGTCTACTGATTAACTACTCTATGGTTTATAATTTAAAAGGTATTGTTTCAAAACATATTACTTTTCTTAGCTTAGTTGAGACGGCGCCGATTATGCGATTTGTTTTGATTTGTGTATTCTTAAGCTAATACTAAAATCTCAAAATAGAATAGTTTAGAGCTTAGCTCAATAATATACCGAGAAATTAAAGAGAACAGATATATCCAACTAATACTAGTACATAGGTGTACTAGCAATAGGTGTTAAAACGAAATAATTCCTTTTAAATGACCTTTACAAAGGGGTGACATTTGTTCAGAAATACAGTATATGCGGTCATTAACATTTATGTCTTTGTTTATGCATAGCGATTGTTTTGAATTATTTTCAATGTTTTTAATACTTTACAATGGATAATTTAATGATGAAATAGAATCACAAATCAAATTCCCCCATTAACTAGAGACTAACTAGAGACTAACACTAGCATTGTTTAAATCACATACTACCAAATTATTACGCTCTTATATTTAATTTATTTATTACATATTCAATAATTTATAAAATACTATTTTATATATATAATTAAATTAAATATTTAAAAAACTCTTATATTATAGAAATCTCATATTTAATTAATAAATATTTTATAAAACATTTTTATTAAAATTTTATTTTATCGGATCACAGAATAAAATATTAATACCTTATAATTTAATATCATATAATATAAAAGTTAATTAAATATTTAATATTTAAATTATTCATCTTTAAAAATAACAGTAATTTAATTTTTTGTAAATGTAATTACACTGGAAGCCAAGTTTTGTGCTAAAAGTGTATTTTAATACGGATAAAATACACGCATGCTCAGATTTAAAGCATCCACAATAAAATACACTTTTGGCACAAAACTTGGCTTCCACAGTATATAATATAATAATTTAACAGCTGAAATATCATATGCATTGAGTATTATTGTATTATCGAGTTTTATAGTAAACATTTACAGTTTAATAATTTGTATTGAATGAAGAGGCTCTGCTGGAACCTAAACCTGAGCCTAGGCTCAGCAGGCTCAGGCTCCATACTGTTAAGCCTCTTAAAAAGTTTGAAAAATATAAAATTTGAGATTACTAGTAAATTAAAATATAACTTTAATTTTATAATTTATTGTATCAAATTACAGGATATTAATTATATTTATAAATTACTATAAATTATATTTCATTATGTATTTAAATAAACATAAATAGTATAATGTAAATATATACTTATCACTAGAGACGTAAAAAGTGCTTTAAATGCTTTTTTTTATTTTAAGAGATATCAAAGAAATAATTAAATATGTGTCCA
>JAQIXB010000090.1:0-28575 GCA_034697405.1 Mesoplophora pulchra | reverse complement strand
GTTGAGCCTTCGCGGGTACGGGTGCGCGCGCGAGGAAATAGTGGACACGGGCGTTCTCAAAAACTCTTTATTAAGGGTTAGGGACGCGTGTTCACTTAAGAGTGAGTGGTGTGTGCGTGGGCGGATGCTGTATATGCACTTCCGTCACGCGCACAAAAGGCAATGGCGTCGGAAACGTCCGCGCCATCTTGTGGTGGAGGCGTCTCGTGCCTCAATATTATTATATGCAATTAATATATGTAATATATTTATTGAAAAAATTTACGATCATTTAAAAAGCACTGAATATGTAAAAAATACAAAAGTGTCATTCATATATGAGTTATAAAAAGAGCTTATATCATTGGCTTTTTTTCAGTGAAAAATAAAAGCAGAATTTGTTCCTTTTGTATTAGAAAATTTCTTTAATAAAAAAAAATTTCGGGAAATATTCGGAGAAAATTTTCTCATTGATATTAATGTGGAGATTTTCGTAGAAATTTTCTTTTGAGAATAATCCAAAAAAGAAACATTTTAAGAACAATGAGGGGATGATGGTGTTTAGAAACGGGCGGAGCTAATGACAGAAACGGGCGTTGAGTCACTTGTGACGGCCTTAACTTTGGGTCTGTGCGCGATGTTAATACACGCTGTGCTTTGTATTTGTTTCTGATGCCACTACTGAAATCACCATATATTATATTATTATTATTATCAATATAATTGTTGTATATATATATATGTATATATATTATGAATGTATAAATATATATATAAACATAATTCATAATTTTTTATTAGTGTATGTTCCATTTTATTTTTTAACATTTCAAAATTTAAACATTTACGACATAAGTTTTCACCATAATAAGTTTTAAAAATCAAAAGTTAACTATGCCCGGAGCTTCGCCGACACTCCCCGGTCAGGCTATAGGTATAACACCGGCATCGGTATCTTCAAATTCAGGTATCGGTACAATTCCTGTGCCCGTTACGGGCGTTCAGAGCGGGACATACGGTGCTACACCATGGCGTTGCGAATCACGGAGATCCGTATTAACAGACCCAATCACGGGACAAAGTGTTGATTCGTGTCAATACGATGCTCATTTATTGAATTATCAGCGATTAGCGGCATCGACAGGAATACCTTTGGGAATGTACGGTCATTCAGGAACTATGGCTTATGGAGCAGAGGCTTCGGGAGCTGAGGGATTTCTGCCGCTTCCACATGAACAACTGCCGTATGCCGCCGCTGCATCCATGTATTACCCTTATGACAGTGGTGCATTAACAGGATACCCCTTTGCTAATGGGTAAGTGAAGGATTTGAAAGTTCAATATAAATACTTTGTTCCAATAAATGGATTGACCGTATTTAAAGATTAGAGATTAGCACTAAAATATCAGCATAGACATGAGGCTTATCACTTTAGGTCTTTAGGGATTTCGAAATTTAAAACTTAACATTTGATCGTCTCCACGATGTCGTGTTTATCCATAGGTATACACATGCATATACACCTGCGTATGGCGATTTTAACGGAGCGTCGCGACGCAAAAATGTGACCCGCGATTCGACCACGACTTTAAAGGCATGGCTCAATGAACACAGGAAAAATCCATACCCAACAAAAGGAGAAAAAATCATGTTGGCCATCATCACCAAAATGACATTGACCCAAGTAATAGGCCCTCTTATTGCTAGTACTTACTCTAGTACTCGCTCTCTTCTATTTCTATTCTATTTCTATTATTACTAACTTAATAGCCCAATATAATTTGATTACTCTTTTATGATTGCATTTAAGGTGTCGACATGGTTTGCAAATGCCCGGAGACGCTTAAAAAAGGAGAATAAAATGACATGGGAACCGAGGAACAGATGTGATGATAATGATGAGGAGATGTTAACTAGCGAAGACGATGAGAATGAAAAACCGGAAAGTAGACATGATCAGCAGCAATCGACTTGCATCAGGAATCACATTACCACAGACAAAGATTCACGCAAAGGTAAGAGTCAGAATTATTCGAAATGTTACTAGATACTAGTATATTGCTAGTATCATACTAGCGTTATAGCAATATACCAGTATTGATTTAAATCAGATTACAGTAGAGATATAATTACGGAGCCGTCTGCATAATTTAAACTATGCATAAACTAAGCTAAAAGTTTAAAGTATTTTAAAAGGGTTTTGATAACAGTCAAAATAGTTAATCGATGGGAATAGTGATGCGATGTTTATAATTCATTGCGACATAATTATATTTAATATTAATAATAACATATTTTCATAATAAAATTCTGAAAATTTATCAGTAAATGACTGAACTTTGGTGGTCTCAAATAGTCCATTGTGAGCTTAGTTATTACATAGTAACTTTTCACGTGTACATATTTGTTCAATACATAGAGCACGTTTATATCCCCATGAGGGGTGAATTATACTCAATGCACATTTGATCTCTCATGGAGAGTATGTTAAGAAAAATGTGTATAATGTGTATAAGAGTTATTGGAATTACTAAAAGAACCTAAAAGCAACTACTAGCCTTCACTAGATGTTATCCCTAATCAAGCAAACTTTTTACGTATATTTGAGAACTTCCTTGACAACTGTCAGACAAAAAAATTAGTGAAAGCAGTTTGTTGTGAGGGAAGAGCAATAATCTGAGAATGGGCTCCAACTAGCAGCTCAACTATCAGTGGTGGTCATTACAAATGCAAAATCACGCTCTCAGGTTGAATGAGACATCCAACAGTGAATATACAACCCATGCAGAGGCATTCGTCTCTATCACCCTGTGGAGAGTGTGTCTTGTCTTAAGTATATATACTGTAGTACTAGTGCTTAGTTTTTCTTCAACTAGCTTGTGCAAAAACAAACACACAGCAGTTGCCTATGGGAACCATTTAGTCGGGTCATCCCGAGTCATTGAGGCTCATAAATTTTACCGAACCTCTGCTAAAACCTATACCATGTTAGAGTCTGTGAGTAATACATCCGTCGAACATGTCAAACCTTTGACCTTTGCCTCTCCCACCACCACTTGTTCATAGTGAAGTGTTTTAAAACTTCACTTTCAGCTATTTTCAAACACTTTCAAAATTTGTATTTAGGATTTACAATGCTTTCCATTCAATTGAATTAACTCTGAGTCTCGCTTTTTTCAATTATTAAAACACCGTCATAATGTTGTAGTGTTTACATCATTACAATAATCATTATCACAACTTTCATCTCAAAGTTCACTTAAAAAATATTTTCATCATTTACTTCCTTTACTTAGAATCATTAGAGGATTCGAGAGTTCAGCAAAACCCGACCTCTGCTAATACGGGTATACTCATACCATCAGTAAATAGTTCCACAGCGACATTCATTTCATCACATGAGACTCAACAACAGAATTTCATGGTATGTTTATACATAGAATTTCTATTAAATTCCTTAGAATTGTGATATTAAACGCGGTATAATTAAAGGACAAATGTGATACAACAAATGCAGTAAAACCGAAAATCTGGTCATTGGCGGCGACAGCGATCAATGATAAGCCAAAGAGTCCACCGCCGCCACCACCACCCCCACCGTTGCATTTAACCACAGTTAGAAATATACATTCAAATATTAGTGCATTTTCAAGTTCGACATCAGCGAATTTAAGCGGATGGTACCATCAGAACCCACCGTATCCTTCAGTAGGCCCCTATGGTGCACATTACATGCCCTCATTATCAGGGCATTTTCAACATACCCCTGCATCAACATCATTACCCCCACAGGTAATAGAAAATCTCAATCATTTAAAGATAAACACAGATGTATTTAGAAATTTATCACTCAAATACTTTAATGATAAAAAAGAAAATTCCAATTAATTAAATACTGTTTTTAGGCCGATACTCCGCCACAAACACCGCCTGCACTTAAATTAGCATCAATGCATTTAAATAATACTGTAGATACTAATAACAGCAATAGTAATGGTGTTCTTACATCTGACCAATCAATGAATTGCATACATCCTAAACTAATCGCTTATCGCAATCATCATCAGGAACAAATCGCCGGTAATAGTTCACCACCAACACAAAGTAAGAGCTCAATTCTTTCCTTTACATTCATCAACGGTCTCTGATCTCATTTTTCGAACTGCTATTTAGTTAATACAGCTAGTATAGCTAGTGTAGCTAGTATGCTTATATTTTATTGCATATTAATCTTTGCGGAAGCATATGTTGAGCCAAATTAACATTAAAAGAAATTTGAACATTTTTTAATTTTTATCTCATGTTATTTATGCGCTTTAATATGCGTATAATTTATATGTATACAGAGCATAGTTTTAGTTTTAGTTAAACTGCAAAAAGAGAGTTAATTTATAAATTTAAAAAATAAATGCCTTTCACATTATGCGCGCGATGATCCGCGATTAAAATGTATTAAAATGCATACATAATGTACAATAATGCAATTAAAAATGAAAAACTTTTTAAACTTTGTTATAGTATTTACTATTACTATACTATGTAAGTTGTCATAGTGACATAAGTTTTGTTATGATAATCATAAAATGATAATCATTTACATGAACTTTGGAACAGATTATAGTATACCACGATATGAGAGAAAATTAATGTACTCTCATAATATCGCGCATTAGCAAAATACCTTAAGAACGGCTGTCGTTTGTTATTCAGCATTTTGATTGGAGATCGATGTATCAAACTATAACTATAACTATTACTATAACTAGTATTTTACATTTGACATTATCCTTATCAATAGTAAATATCTCATAATGGTTGTATGTATCACTAATAACTCGATTTATAATGCAATTGCAGAATGTCCAAAATTCAATGGACAGCGTTCAGTGACGTGATAGTGGATGACAATAATTCATGCTTAACTTATATCATTAACTATATTATAGTTATATTCTATGATATACATAGCAACCGATATAACAAATGCAATGCCATTAATGTATAATTAGCCTCAGATCTCTCAGCAGAAAAGGACATAACCATCAGACAATGCACATTTTGAAGCGCAATTCACTATTACCATTGCTATTACAAATGCTCAAACGCAAGAGATCGCCAAAAATGATAGCACAGTGTCATTTTCAGTGCTCAGACCTTTGCTGAAGTAAAATGCCTCACGTCATGCCTCTGCTCTCTCTGTACATGATGCACTTTCAAACATACTATGCAATGTGCAATTGTAAATTTTACACAATAATCTTTTTTCTCATTCTCATGTACATATACTATGTATACTGTGTGTACTATGTATAAAAGTGTAGTTAAACTAGAGTCTGGTAATATATTAGGAATTGTGTGGTTATACTCTCGTAGGAGGAGGTATTTCCATTCGAATTCTATTCAAAAATCATAATTATAATAATGTGTATAGATAATAGCAGCATATAATAGTAGCATATAATACCACGCCCTATAAAACCCCATTTAGATTCGTTAATTGAATTCAATTTAGAGATAGAATAGAGTGAGGGTCGATGCAGTCTAATGTATTATGTATTTATCAATTAAAATAATCTCTTTTTTAAGGGCATAAAAAACAGAAACACCGTCATTTATATACATGTATATGTATACATTTATAAATATATATTAAAATGATGTTTATATATGTTTCTCATTTCTTTTTAATAATAAATTTGACAAAAATATAGAGATTAATAAATGAAATAAAAGGACGATGATGATATTATTTATGTTTCTGTAATTGCAGTTTATGGAAGTGACTTCCGAAATGACAACAGCGACAATAGCAGAGGGGACAGTGCATCAATTAGTAGATTAAGTCCTGCGGCACATCAACAGACACATAATAGTGACTGTACTATCAGGAGATGGTAAATAAAAACAAAACTAAAGACTAAAGGCTAAAGACAGCAGAAAAAGCACATGCTCTTCGCTTTAATACGAAATGATTGAGCTCTGTTATTCACTCATTACAATTGTTATAATCACACACTTATACACTCAGTACTATTACAGTGATATATTATATACATATATAAATATATAAAATTATATATATTATACGTATTCTATTCTCATTCTCAATTATTATATTGTTTAAGAGTATAATATAATATATATATAATATAATAATATAAATATAACTTTCCTATGATATGAGACAGACTTAGAACTGATGAAACATGCATGCTTTACATTGTGATTATGATAGAGATTAAAACTCAATGGACATACATAGCACAATACACACAAAAATTAATTAGTTATATGTGTAAATATACGAACATACAATATATAAATATACACATGATATATATTATATAAATCTCAAATAATTCAGTCCTAAATATAGTTTTAAATATGTTTAAATGATATGAATTTTTAATGTTATTTTATGTTTTAAAGAAATGTATTGCCATTGATAATGTAATATGATTAAATTGAATCATTCACAACTCATTCAGTATATTTTTTAAGATAATTATTTCCTGAGGATTATCATACGTTAAAAGGTACTGAAAAATTACTTCAATTAAATTATGAGAAAATTTTTTTAAAAAATGAATAATTATATAATTTATCGTTATCATTTTTGAAGAGAAAAGCAAAAAATAAAAAAATAGAGATTACTTTTAAATTATTAAATGCCGTAATTAGTATGTGATATCATAAAATCGGAGAAAATAATTTACATAATAAAATGATGTCACATATGAAATATAACATGATGTAAAATTAATGAGTAAATTGAAAGTCAATTATTATAATAAACATTTTAATATGCATTTGAATATTGTTTGAATATGAATCATTGAGATTAGAGTGTCTCATATCACTTATAACTATGCCATAATAATAATGAATAACAATGGCCATATAATGGAATATTATAATGCAAAGGCCTTAATGATGAGACATCTTTAAGTGATTATTCTCTGTTCTCTTATCATTGTGTAAGTGCATTATTTACAGGTTGTCATTGAGGATTAAGGAACATCCAAGTATATGCCTAGTACCTGATAGTAGGTGATCCTGACCCTGCCATTGTGCTGTATCTGACCCTATGTTATGCGTCTCCAGCACCACATGAGAGCGCACACCCGCAGATCATTCTGTACTTTGGAATTTTGCAAATCTCAACATAACTTAGCCTAAGAATGAATACTTTTAACATATTCCTATTTTATAAGCATCATGCTTCAGTCAACAAAAATATTAATATAAAAATCACTTTAACATTAATCACAGAATTCTTAACACAATTTTAAAATATAGTGTTTAATGTACATACATACATACATATTACATACACATGTATATACACATTATATATGTGTGGTATATAATTAGTGTGTGTATTCACATGATTTCGATTTTAAATAAATATGCTCTTTGATATCATGTAATCATTTTTATTTATTTATAATTACCAATATATACTAATACTAAATACTAATAGTATACTATGTCTATTACATTGTATATATGTACTATATTTTATAACAGTATTGACTAACCATTAAATAGCAGTTAAAACTCAGGTGATTAAATATAAGTGCATCGTAATAAACAATTTACGATCCGTTCAATGAAATTCGCGATTTAATCACATTAAAATGTTATGTAATCTCCGAATAAATCTGCGAAAATACAGAAAAATATTACATTACATTTTAAAATATATTTTCTTAATTTTTATTTAAATCACTATTTTAGTACTGAATATGTTCATATTATAAAATTTATTGCCATTATGTTATTTGAATTTTCAATAATTAGATTCTAATTAAAGCATTTAACTGTAATATAAAGATATTAAACTTTTATATTTTATTTACAATATTTTTTATGAAAAATATTATATTATACATTATTACGTTTAATTTATTAAAATTTTTGTGATTTACTTTTTTGTTTTGAATTTATTTATAACGTTATTATGCGCACCTATAAATACACGGTTTTTAAAGCATTATTTTTATGCCATTCTTTTGTATGAATTCTCTTTTATAAACGAACACTATAAATACACAAATGTTTGTAATAAATATGCTGAGTTTGCAAATTTTGTGGCTAAATTTACTAAACTTAAAAATACACTGAAAATATTTTAATTAATAAAATGTTTAAAATAAATAATTAAAATGATTGTTCATTCTTTGATGAGGAAAATTATCATTTTAACTAATAATAAGCATTAAATGAGCACTTTAATTAATGTTAAGATGTTATAGAATTTGAAAATCGACGTTAACCCCCAATGCCCTGTCCTTTTACCATTCCCTATCTATTCTGTGCCAATGTACTGATCATTGTGATAATAGCAATTTCTGTGTTATTCTATAACAAACTAATGTTTACTATGATCCAACGCAATGAGAAAAGAGAAAAATTTAAGTCCTCAAAAGAGGAATCTATATATGTTATGACTTTTCATGAGATAAGTTATTTTTTAAAAAAGTCTTTAAACAGTACAACGCCCATTTTCTCGTAGTATTACTAGTATTACTAATGTTAATATTAGCAATACTAGTAAAGAAAAATTCATTATAAGTTATAATTCTTAGTTATCATGTGAATTAATAACAGGGGTATGATACACCTCTAGTGACAGAGGACATGTAAAATGTGAAATTTATCCGCATATCTCAATGAACATTTAATCAAATGTCACTTTACCATTGAAACTACACCCAAACATATATGACATCTCAAATCATACACGAAAATGATTGAGAAAAGAAAAGTATTTTCATACGATATTATAATGTGAGAGATTAAAATCTTAATCCTCAGTTTAAATGAAAAAACATTATTTAACTTCACAATCATCATCATCTTCATCTTCATCATTATGAAAAACTCATGTGAAAGAATAACTGAGAGAATAACTAGAGAATAACTAGCAAAAAGACATGAAATATCAGCCTTCTTTTTCCTTTGCAAATAAATTATTGCAAATACCTGCTTTAATGTAACACTATTACATAAAGAATTAACTATAGTATTATGGGAAAATATAAACGTGTTTTTGATACGAATCGCTTTTTCGCACAGTAATGTACAGTCAGATATTTTGTCTGATTTCATGTATACTAGCATGTAAGCTATACCTTTGTGGACCTCTGTCTTTCTAGTAAGACAAGTTATTTTCTTTGTCTCCACTTGCGGGTTATTTATTTTTCTCTTAAACACACACATATATATATAGAAATTCTAGTGCTAGTGCTAGTGCTACTTCAATTATTTAAAGAAAGTTCACATTTTGAATATGGACATGTACATACTGACTATACATTAGTGGAGATGTCCTTCAGATGTGTCTGTGTAAAAACATAATTTGTTTTTTGTCTTTAAAAACACAACAAAAAAGTTTAAAGACTCACAATTTGAAGCATTAACTCACAGTATTTCATACATTATATTCTGCATGTTTAGCGTTTAACATTTTTTACTTTACATTAACTTTACTTTAACTTTATTTTGCTTTACATTAGTTTAGTTTAGATTATTTATAATACATGTACACTTAGCATATAGTTAATTTCTAAGTACGAAAAACAAAATACTCTATGTATGTATGTACATAAAGCCCATTGAAATATATGCCATTTACAGTGAGCGTATGTCACAAAATTCAAGATAATATTGTTACCCGCTGATCACCTTATACTGTGTATTTTGTATACTATGCCTTCATATTGTAAGACGTGCGTAATTAATCTGAGATGTCTGCGATGGCGTCCCGCAGTAAACAGCATTTTCAGACGATTTAGAGTTTAAAGATACATTTTCTGATCCATGTATGTATGGAATTTTGTGCGTGAGCATCATGTAACAATCCACTATCATCTTACCTTTAACATGTACATGTTAATGCTCACATTAATTCCTATGTATGATACTGGATGTGTATGTGTGTGTGTAACTAATATATTATAAATATATATTTCAGCTTTGTATATCTCTCAAAAAGACTAATCACAAAAAATATCAAAGGCCTCACTGTGTTTGGGCAGTAATTCCCGTAATTCTTTAGTCCAAAAGACAAATGAGCGATGCATATAGCCCATGACACGAATGTAAACTCTGTATTATTTTAGTATTATTTTATGCCACCTATGGTGCCATCGCGGATATTCCCACCATAAAAGCCAACAAATACTAACAACAACTAGAAGCAGCCTGTTCATTAGTTAAAAAATAAATAACGAAAAATGCTCATATCGTAGTATTGTTATTCATTAATTCGAATATTTTAGGAAAAAAATCGCTTAAAAAGTACTTTATTTATAAAGTTTAGGCACAGCTCTCACTGCTTTTTCTTTGCCCTCAATTATAATAGTATTCACTAGTATATTCACTAGTATTTACTAGTTTATGTGGTAAGTTTGTGTAAAACACACTGCAAATTGCTTGTATATTATACAATTCATATGTTTTTGAGCGTCGGCGGCACTCACTATGGGCAGTTATTTAAGTTTGAGACTAATTAAACGCGACAGCATCAAACAGTGCCGAACCCCTAAGTTCATTTGAATTAAATTGAATAAATCAGTGTTAATACCTATTCTATTACATTGACTATGCTCTTTCATGTCACTTAAAACATTAGAATTTATGACGCTGTAACTGCTTTGAAAAGCATATTCACTCTAATTATTGAATGACATTACTGTAATGTTAAGGAAAATCGGATATTACATGTTTAGCTCATGTTATTACAATGCTTAATTTACAATTCCATTATTTTTATGTTCTGAATTATTACATACATATTAAGACATATCATCATAATATGCATATTTTTCTTTTTCATATCCTCCGCTTTTTTAGCTTTTTAAAGGCAACAAATTCATGACTAAAACATAAAAGATACTTATTATTAGGCATATATTCATTTCATTATGATTGTGTTTTTGTGAACAATCATATGATGTATGATTATAAAAACAAAAAATAAATAAATAAAAACGTATTAATAAATTACAGAAATGGAAAACTGAAAAAGAAACATAATACGATCGATAATATATGCGATGGGATTGGGAAAGATCATTGCCTTGACTCAGGTGAATAAATTATAACATTTAAGGAGATCATGTGAATTAATGTCTTTTGCCATGATATAAGCCACTAGTAGTTAGTCACTAGTAGTTAGTCAACAAAACTGTGATGATAATGCAAACTTTTGTGGTGTGATAATAATAAAACGCGGGTCTTTCATAGTTTATATATGTATACACATATATACATTTACCATGTACATGCAGATGTGCGTATATATATATAAATAAATATATGTATACATATATATATACATACATTTATATATATCAGAAAATTGTCGTCATCAGTGTCTTTTATAATATGCGGGTATTTCTGCGTACATTTGTTATTATTCATAACTCGTTTATTATGTGTTTCTATTTAATACCCTTGAAACAGGCCTTAGGGAAAACTAAAGACTTATGTTAAGAGATGGAATGCAGAAGGCTGAGAAGAATCTACTAGCGATATACTAGATATAGTTAGTTGAAATAAATGAATAAACTATATCATGTCATATATAAATATGGTGCAATATTTTGCTCTTCGCAGTGTCATGATTCTTTCTCAGAGATAATGAACAAACATTAAATTACTATGTCGATGAGAATATCAGACATGAAATTTATTATGAAAGTATAGCTAACACTAGTGTAAGGAACTATTACTAACACTTGCATATCATACTATATACATACATGTATATTTATTTATTTATGTTAAATAAAATATATACACTCTAAGCTAGTTTAAAGTGTAAATCGACAAATGGCCTTTTTCACAATTTAATGGTCCAACACATTGAAATTTAATGTAGTTGATGACTAGTGATACTAGCGATATTAGTAATATGCAAACATTGTCAAAAAGATGCTGAAAGCATAATAAATTTTAACGAATAAAATGCCTTTTTATAGCCACTTAATCGCTGTTGCACTTTTTTTGTAGACTTTGATTCTTTTATACTATCATTTCACTAGCATTTACTAGCATTAAATATAGTATAAGATGTACACTAAGATAGTTGTAGAGTTAAAAAGCTCAAACAAAACCTAAATGTGAAAATCAAAATGTTATACTAAAAGCGATGTAATAAAACATATATCATCATTATATGTATAAAAAGGTACGGTTTTTTACAATTACCATTGCTTTATACGCAAAGAATCGTGTTAAACATGAGAATTGAAACAAAATATGATGACGATCGTAGTAAACTATAATATTACTATTGTTTTGGGAAACATTAGTATATGATGTGAAAATAACTAGAGTCAGAAGGAATTTGCAAAGAGTTATGAGAGGGATAAAATGAAAAAATAAAAACAGCTATGGTAATGTGTACGTAATGTAAATTTAAGCGTCTCCCGTCGAATATAAATGGTTAATGCACTCTTTGAGTAACATTACATGTCAAATATTAAGCACGGGGAATGCAATAGTCTCCTGTGACCAGTACTAGTGACTAGTGAGTCAATGTCAATATTATGATACATTCCTCCCCATCTGTTCCTTCATATTCCTCCATATTAAAGTCCATAGCAAAAGGTGACAGTGTTATATTAGAACAAAAGGAATAAAGAAACCTCAGGGGTTTTATGACAAAAGAGCACAGCAAAAAACACATTCGGATCAATGATGGCATCAAATTGAACACTTTGACATGAAATGGTATTGAATGTGTGCAACCAGAACTAGCAGAACTAGCACGACTACTAACACTACTACTAACAGAACTATTAGGCCCATGTTATGTTGGAAAGTGGCATTTCAGAGAAAAAATCATCATCAAAAAAGAAGTTACAAATAATCATTACAAATTTCAGGGATACTTTTTTGAGTCACAGAACTTTAATCGTAAAGTCTATCATCAAATGTGACACCATATTAATTGTTCACTGTATTTTCCTTCACATGAATGTATCCATTCAATGTTTATATATTGGACTATACACTGTTCATTTATGTACTTTCATGTGTACTTTCATCTCAATTGCCATTTCTCCCTCCGATGACCCTCTTATGAGGGTTCATCGCTTTTCATTTTGTTACCGATTAGATTCAGTGGTTTTTTCCCTCAGTACTTAGTGTTGATGGCGATTAGGCTAAGAGAGTGTAATACTAGTATCTAATACTAGTATCATCTACTTTCATCTCAGATGGGAACCACTGTCTATCTCTTGATGATGAAAAATTATTGTTATATTTTGTCTCTGTCGAAATTGCCTTTAATTTACTTCTGAACATAGTACACTAAAATAAAGCTCATTTTACGCGAAAACATTACTATAAACACGGATCTCAATTTTAAGTGAACATCTTTTATATCTTTTCTTTTAAATCATTAAAAATAATTTATTAAAAATACATAATGTATATACAGTCTGTAAACATATTATCATTATAATTTTAAATCGCATTTTAAATTACAATCATTGTAATTATGTATATTTATAATGAATTTATAATTTTTTAATAAAAATAAAATCAAAAATTTAACCATAGTTAAAATTTCATGAATAATAAATTTGTATGTGAATAATAATATTATGTTAAACTAATATTTAAACTTAGTATATATTTTTGATAATTACAGCGGAAATAATAAAATAATATATAAATATAAAGGATAATAATTTAAAATTTAAAATTTAAAATTTTGAAATGTAAAAAATAAGTAAACTATTTCCTTATTAATTATTTACTATAATATACATTAAAATAGTTATGTTTAGAAAATTATGTTTAACGATAAATTTAATTCAAATTTATTTTATTTTAAAAAATGTCAAAATAACTAGTAATAGTAATAGTAATAATAATAGTAATACGAGCGAATTGCAATTCAGCAGTATGTGCATTAAATTGACGACATATGTATAGTACAAAAATATGTGCATTTGATTTTGATTCTACACTTAAATTGCATTTTTAATGTCAAAACATTTATACGCATTTTATTTTTATTTACAATTTTTTAACAAAAAATAAAAGTAATTTTGATAATTATTTTGTGTGAAATATTTTTGCAAAAATATGCACCATAAATATAAGAGAATATTTTTAGAGATTATACTAAATTTCGAATAAAATAAAGTGAATTATTTTTAAAATAAAATATGCTAAAAATATTTGTAATGCAATATTTTTTAAAAAAATATATGCATATTTTTATTCAATTATATTATATGACATGCAATACATAAGAAAAGCGAATTTTGTTGTCATTGGTTTTTATTGACAATTTTTGTAACATGATGGCAATAAAACTCAGGTTTTAGTGTATTGCTGCTGCTGTTTTATTGCAATATGCAATTACCCCAAATCTATCACTACGACACAACAGTTGGCAGTGTTTGGCACTGTCCAAAAGCATCGTAAAATTGCAACAGTATTAAGTGCAACAAATTTTAAGTGCCGTCATTGACATTTTAACATTTTCAAAGCACATTTTTACTCTGTTCACTGTATGTGTATACTGAGCTGTGTATTGATATAACATGAATATCTCATGTGACAACATTGTGTCAGACATCCCGAAGCGTCGTGTTTGAAATCATTATGGCAAAATGCTTAACCATTTTTATGTTTATATATATAAATAGTTTATATTTGCATTTTATACTTTATTTCTGCACATATATATTTCGAATGTAAAATAAGTTTCTTTTTCAAACGCTATTAGATGTGCATATATATTACACAAAACTAATTTTATACTTTTTAAATGCATATACAATGATGGTGCATTACTCTTTAAGCGTATATGAATGTGATGCACAATGATCAATGAGCATCAGATGCGAATGATGATGCACTGTGATGCCTGCGATAGTCTCTCACATTTTATTGTAATATAATGTGAGAGATGGAAAAGTTATGAGCAAAATAAATGTGACATGTATCGAAGTTTTGGGTAATTTTAACTAAAGCTAAGTTTAAATATTATGGTAGTAATGCTAGTAATGCTAGTAAACGAAAGCTATGCACTATGGAGTGGTGTTAAAGGAAGATTGAGTTTCAGATGAACCATGAGGTTCCAGATGGTCGGCGCCAATATAACCATGAGGATACGGTGCGCCCCAAAGCAACACCCGTTAACATTCCTGAAGATCTAAAGAGACAAAACTGTGACACATAATACCCGACGTCTCTCGTGAAAAGGCATTAATTGTCGCAAAATGAGTGCCAAACATGAAATGAGAGAATTTAGAGCATCATAAGAGAATCATAAGAGAATCACTCTCTCAGAATGGAGAGTCTCTTTTGAGAGACCTCAAAAATCGTAAACATGCTATTGCTAATCTCTCCAAATAACACATTAATAATCACAACTTTTAAAGTTTATAGTTTCTCTTAAATCGGGTATTAAATGCGCTTAAAAGTGTGCTCAATAATAATATAGGCTTAAGAATAGGCTTTATGTTTTTACATAGATACCAGTAGTTTGTTCTAGTAATTCTAGTAAATATACATTTATGTACACATAGATATATATTTATATATAAATATAAATACGCATAAATGAAATTCAATTGCGGACGCTCTTTCAGTATAAAGATTAAATGTGCGGTGCTTTTAAAGTGCAAAGGAATTGCAAAGATTGAGTCTCAATCATTGAGAGCTCTTTTAATGCGGTGATATATACATACTTTTCAAAGTGATCAAAAGTCGAAAACATTGGCACAGCAATAGTTAGATTTAGTTTAAGTTTAGTTAAACTAAATGTGTGTGCGCACCATATTTAAAGAGAGAATATTCTTGTAATGAGTCAGGTCTTAATCTATGTATTCGCTCTGTTAATAGATTAAAGCGGAATTCTCAAAAGAATAATATAATTAATATAAATGCACTTTTCTTTTTGAAATTACATTTGACTTTGAACCAAAGGATAACACTATGCTTATCGCAGGTGCACACCATCAACAGGTATATACTTAAAAATATACTCCACATTTTTACATACATGTACTTTTGTTTTATATATTTATTAAATTCTGTTTAAAATATTAAATTAAACGACCAATAAAACTAGTACATGTATAACAAACAGCTATTATTAAATAGTAACTAATATAATATTACTATAAATATGTTGTACATTTTGCACATACAAAACTTTAGCATAACATTATTATCATATGTTTAAATGTTTAGAATAATATTGGAAAAAGCGACATCATTGTGATTATTGATATGATATTATAATGAATCAAATGATAGTTTACAGTTTTAACAGTAAATGATAAGAGAAAAGTAAAACCGCAAAAGTGACAAAAATGATTATGAAATTATATTGTTTATTATACTAAATTTCTCCTCTATAATACTAATACTAAAATAACTACTAATGGCATATTTATTAGCTTAGTTATTATATTAGTTGCTAGTTGAAATCATAGTTAAACTAAATTAAACTATTGATAAGAGAAACAAATGTTTATCATTTATGTGACATTATCACCGGGAATTATAAAGCAAAAAAATGAAACACCATAATGAGAGAAAAATGAAAAAACATCAATAATTTCATTTCATATTAAATACGCATTTTTTTCATCATTTAATGCAAACTTAAAATACATCGGATTAGATTATGAACATCATTATTTGCATTTCATATTTCATATTTAACAATATATATATATATATATTATTTATTATCATATAATTGATAATAAATAATAAATAAATATTAAATATTAAATGTTAAAAATGATAAAAATAATATTTGAAAATTTTTGTTTTTCGATTAAAAATATTATCTTCACTATGTTTAGAAATTATATACAATTATATAAATTATAAACAGAACATTTAATTTAAGATAAATGCCTTTTTCACTTAAAATATATAAATATTTTGCATGCATCCACTTATAAAAAATAAGTCGTTTTGGCACATGAAAATGCTGCCTTTTTTCAGATTTTTGCTTCAAAATGCTTTTATTGGAATTTTATGCATTTTTTGGTTTATTATGCTTTATTTTGCTTTTTTGAGGTTTTAGAGCATAGTTTATTTTATAAATTATTTATCGCAAAACGCTTATCATTGGGAGTGCTGTGATATAATACTAAAGTGCAAATTATTTGCATATTTTATCATATTCATGTTTTAAAATTTCAAAATATTTGGTTCAAAAATACTAATAATAATTTTAACTTTTTCTTAATTCTCCTTTTTTGTTTGTGATTTTTCATGCTTTTTTATCATAAAATTTTTGCCTTTTTTTGAACGCTCTGAATATAATAAATTAATTTTTATAATACACAATAATAAAAAAGTCAAAGAAAAACTAATTCTTAAGAATAACACTTTTATATTATTAATATAATATAAAATAATATTTTTAATTTTAGCTTTTGAAAAACACCTTTTGATAATGGAAAATAAATAATTTAAAATATTTGCGGCGAAATATAAAAGTGTGAGAAAAAGTAACAAAAGTTAAACAAAAAATGGTGAATATTTTAACATAACACGTAAAAGTTAATGTCATTTTCGAACATTTACTTTTACATTATATCTTATCACATATAATACTGTAATCAGTATATACTTAAACTTAAAATAAATAAATAGCCTCAAATAAAATGCACATTAATATTGACACTAAAAGAGCATTAACTAATAAATTGCATTACACACATTCTGATAGTTAATTCCATTTAATCTGTTAACAAATTATTAAATGATAATTTTTGAATCTTCAAAATCAATATATTGATTTATAATTCTATTTTATAATTTTTTTTAAAAAAAATTATAAATTAATGATTTACTAATAAATGTCGCATTAAAATTCATGTCAATATTTATAGCCAAAGGTAAGAATGGGATATTACATTTAAATCATAAATAAATGATAAATATGAAATTAGTAAACATTAAAAAATAATTCTTAAGTGTTTTAATATTTAATATTTGTGAACACAGTTAATACTTTAAATTCATTTATTACTTTAGAATTTTAAGATAAATAATAAAAATTATAAATTTAAATTTTTTTAATATTTTAAAATATTAATCATTAATACTATGATTATAGAAAATTTGTAAAAATAATCATATTATAATTTAATGATAAATTATTATTAATAATTTAATAAAACAAAAAAAACTACACATATCCATAAATAAAGTAAAAATGAAAATACAAAAATACCAAAAAATACCAAAAAACACATTAAATATTATCTCTAAAATCTGATTATTTACGGATTCTTTTTTGAGATTACATTTATTGCTTAAAATGTAATGATATTCATATGCATAATGTTCATATCATTGAAAAGGTATTTCACGATATAAAACACATATTAATATAATTAACATAAATGCACAATAAACACGTGCAAATGATTTTCAATATTCAAATTCATTTTATGCATAGTGTACATATTTACTAGTTTATGTATAGTTTATGTATAGGGAATTAATGGAATTTGTATATAACACACCCGTGGAGTAATAAAACGTATATTTCATAAATGATAATATAAATAAAATTTAAATTAATTTTAAATTATCTTTTAATTTAATACGTTATAATTTTTATGTTTTAATATGTAACTTTTAAAATATTTAATGCATTAAATATTCATATTTCTATTTTTGTTTTTAATTTTTTTTAATTTTTTAAAAATTATTTTTTAAATATAATTTTTAATGTATCTTTTAAATTATATTAAAATAAATTTAATTTATTCATTAAAAATTTAAGTAATTATTAAACTATTTTTTGAATTTTCTCATTTATATATTTTAACACATTAAATATTAGAATTTGAATTTAAAATAAAATTTAAATATATTTTTAATTATTTTTAAGAAAATAAAAATTAACTAAACAATCATTTTAAATTAATTTATATGATATTAATAAAAATATTATTAATTTAAAGTTAAAATTAAAATTTAGAAAAAGTTTTTTGAAAAAAATTCGTAATTAAATTATTTGCCACACGATGGAGCATATGAGTTACTCATTCATAAACCATCATTTACCGTATTTTCAATACCTAAGTAATGGAATGATAATGTAATGGTAATGCAATAGAAAAGTTAAAGCTAAATCTAGTATTTTGATAGTATAAGTAAAAGTTTTGGTCTTTTCACTAATGTTTTTATATAAAAGTATTGTTATTTTAGTTTAGTAAAGCCCTATTTAAGAGTCATTTCAATGGTTTGGTCGTCTTTAAATGAGTGGAGAAATGAGTGACACTAATCCCGGTGAAAGGGGCACTCAGTACAGTATGAGTACATAACTAGTATATTACTGGCGCCACAGTTTCCGTCCTTTGCAGAGATGTAACACCGCATCCATCCTCTTCCCCATCATCATCGTTGAAATGTCACTTATACTGTATATAAATACATTATAAGTGCTCTCTTTTTGTTTTTATCTTTTGAAAGTAGCGTTTCAAGTTACTAGTTAATAGTTAATAGAAAGTTATTCTCTAAATTCTACAGTTCGACTTCTAATAGTATTCCACTAATTAACAGTATACAGTGTTTAAAGATGAGACACAATATTTGCAATATTAGTATCATGAGAGAACGAAAGTATGAGAAAAACACATACACGCACATCATTCATCTAAAAACACGTACATACACATTACTATACATTTGTACTAAAAACATGCACACACTATAAACTATACATAAACTAACATAAGTTTATGCTTTAATTGGCGCAAAACATTGCAATTTTCAAATAATAATGATAATACAAAAGAAAAAAAATAAAAATCTTAAAATGTCGCTTTTAGCACTTTAACTTTTAACTCTTATAATTGTACGTCCCAATTATGTCAATGTTTTGCCATTACATGTAATTCGTTCTTTAATTTGGAATCATACCAAAAAACAGCACCGATATTTAAATGTTTATGTATAAATAAATATATATATATATATGCGTGTGTCTTTATGAATGTGTATGTGTGTGGCATTAACCAATTTTCTATTTTACCATTGGGGTACACCCACAAAAAAGTTAACAAAAATCAATAGCAATTGAATTGATTGTAAAACAAACAAAAACAAGTATACACTCTGTATACACTCTGTATACACTCTGTATACACTCTATTCCTACAATGGCCATGATCAGCAGTAAATTATTTATTACTAAAGCTCTTAAGACATTTACTTTGGACCGTATAAGAAGTAATTTGGATGACACTATCACTTAAAACGCACATTTAATGGCCATTCGTGTATGTATTGAAAATGGTAAATGTGCATATGTATATACATTGTATAAAAGATGCTGATATAAGAAGCAATTTAAACCTATACACGTTCAATTGGAAAGAGTGTGTTCGCTTTTCTTTCACTCTCACAATTCACTCTCTCAATTCAATAGTATACAAATAGTATGGCAATAAATTACAATATACGTTTAGAAAGGAATACATATACTATCTGTTGGATGACACAGAGGGATGTGAGAGAAAAACATGGAAAATGGTTCATCAGTGACTAGTGACTAGCATTTGGACTCATATAAAACTCACCCCTGAGTTAAGCTCAATACTGAATAACAAAATGCAATGAATTTTTTTAGTATACATATATGTCTAATGCCTATGTCTATGTTCTCCCTTTTTCTATCACTATTCTTTGCGTTTTTACATTATAAACATGGGTATATGCTTTACTAAACTCTCTACTAAATGCTACCCATGGGATGATAAAGAACTGAAAATGAGAGAATGCGATGCTTAAACATATCAAACTCAATACGGTAATAAATGACAAAATTATGAAATACTATAATATAAAATGGTATAAAATGCTAGTATAGTGATGCTTTTTATTTAACCGAAATAAGTTCATCAAAAAAATAAATATCAGCGTTTAAAGCATTAGTATTGTTCTTAAATTTCTATTATGAACAAAAAGAAAAGTGTATACGTATACTGAGCATATATACTTTTATATATGAATGAAATACAGATATGGGAAAAATTTTAAAAGCATTTTAAATCATGTATGCATTTTTTACAATGATTATTGTCGCTATTATCCAAAGCAGTGTTGGTACTAGTACTAGTTTACAAGGTTACATCAAGAAATGATGTTTATACGAGAGGCACTTTGGTGGCGTAAGGATGTCAACATACCAGCTAATTTGTCCCCCATGCTAAGGTGGTTTTGCAGGCGGAGCCAATACCAGAATGATGGTTATGACGGGCCGACCGAAGCAACTAGCACTCTCAATACTAGTAGTCATTCAACGTGCAAAGGGGCGCTATTGTCATTGGCTTTCAGCAAAAAATGATGCGGGGATGATGAGCTTTTGAGTCGGGCGGAGCTCATGATGGCAGCGGGCGTTGAGCCACAAGTGACTGCCTTTGCTTTGGCATTCTGCGCGTTGTTAGTACATGCTGTACTCTTGTACTTGCTCCTGATGCCCATGTAAAATCAGCATCAAACACAGGTCAGCTTGTAACACAAGGCTAGTAGTGTTACTTGTACTACGGGACCACAACAGGCAACTGCCCTTGTCATCGGGTGCCCCACAACGGAAGGGGTCTCTTGTAATGTCTCACTACTACTACCATAACGTTTTAGTGCTCGTGTCAGTAGAGACACTTAGTGTGTGGCATTACTAAATTTCTATTATATATATATGTACTATTTATTTATCATTATATAAATTCATGTATATGAATATCTATAAATATAACTAATATTATTGTGTTTATTTTTTTATTTGTGAATTGTTAAATCGTTTTTAATATTTTGACATTTTATTATAAATCTCATCATAAGTTTTAATCAAAAGTTAACTATGCCCGGAGCTTCACCGACACTCCCCGGTCAGGCCATTGGGGTAACACCAGCATCAGTATCATCCAATTCTCCGGGAGTCGGCGCAGCAACGCCCGTGCCTGTGACCGGAGGTCAGGCCAGTGGTACATCGGGCTCTACGCCGTGCTGCGAATCGGGGAGACCCGTATTGACCGACCCTATTACAGGACAGACTGTATGTTCGTGTCAATATGATGCACATTTACTTAATTATCAGCGATTAGCGGCATCGACGGGTATACCTTTAGGCATGTATGGTCCTGCAGCTGCTGCTGCATACGGAGCTGCCGCTGCCGGCGCTGAGGGATTCCTCCCGATTCCACCTGAACAATTACAATCAGCGTTTTACACACCGACGGTATTAAACAATTTTCTTTATTTTTATTTATAAATTATGTAAATATATTCAAATATTAAAGCGTATAAAACTTTCATTGATAATAGTAATCATTGAAAAATAATCGGCTCTCAAATTCAATGACCCCATGATAATTTACGAGTTTTTTATTTAACTGAATTTTTCATTTTAAAATTTTAAATATTAATGGAGAAATATATTTTAGAGCATTTTAGAGTATTTTATTCAATGAATATAAATGTATTTTAAAATGACAAAAATTGAAAGTACGAAATTAGGTTTTATTTGAGCTCTGCCATTATCGATTATGGTGTTTAAACTGAACTTTAAATAGTTTATGAGCGTTTTTAGACATATTTACAAATGACAAATGTATACTGAAAAATGCATTATTTAACACTGAAAAACATTAATAATAATCAATTATTACTTTAGAGATATACATTTTTATGGAATCATATTTTTTTCATATTTTACAATGATTTTATGCGCGAATTATTAAAAATCATTATTAAATTTATATGTTTTAAATGAAATCATTTAATTTACATATACATTTACATTAAATACAATTAATTGCATACATAGTATTAAGTACTAATTAGTAATTTTGAGCCGATCTTTTTTGATATGAATGACAATTGCCATGAATCGATTGTATTAAACTAATATTTAACATTATCGCATTCAAAGATCTAATATCTGTAAATATCTGAGAATATCTGATAATTTTGATAATTAAATGTTTTATCACATTTTAAATTTAAAATTTAATGCCGACAAAAAAAGCATGAAATTTATAGTATGAAAACGTGTGTTTTTCATAAATATTTCATATCTGTAAAAATCATTGATTTTATTTATATAAAATTTATAAGAATTTTTTAATTTTTTTTTACATATCAATATGTTAAATTCATTGGAAAATATTAAATTTCTTTACATATTACGTGAATATGTAAGTTTTAAATGAAAAAACATTAAATATAAAACGTAACAAATTACATATTAAAGTCTCGTATTTTGTTAAACGTATTGTTTTAAATAACAAATTAATGGTTATAATTTATAAGTATATGTACGCAATTATTACATAATCGTTATCATAAGAGAGAGATTAATGACAAATGCTTTAACATAATTAAGTTTATTTATTATTTAATAATAAATATTAAATATTAAATATTATTATCTATTCATAGGCTAACGGCTTTGATTTAAAAGAGAGTTCCGAATTATGGCGGACACTTCCATATGCCGCCGCTGCATCCATGTATTATCCTTATGACGGTGGTGCATTAACGGGATACCCCTTCGGTAATGGGTAAGAACATATTTCATTTTAATTTAACATTTATTAAAATCATATGAGAATTTTATTTTAATTTAAACATGAATTTTTCATTTTGATTTTTGATATTATTAATTTATTAAAATATTATGATATAATGTTTATTAACATTAACGTTAGGGTTAGATTTACTTAATATTTTAATAGTACACACACAATCTTATTTAATTAGAAAAATTACATGAATGAATGAATGAAATAAAATTGTGATTTTAAAAATTTTATCATGAAATAAGTTGTAACGATTAAGTTAGCATTAGTTGATGTCGAGTTACTAGAGCTAAGACTAGTCTTGCATCCATAAATTGTGCCAATATTTACACTCTAATATATACTGCCATATTAACTTAAATAATTGATAAGCAGCTGCGTGCGCCTTAATGAATATTAAATAATTTACGCGTTCCATTTTCAAATGTATTTATTATTTTATAATGTATTAATTTTTAATTTTAAACTATTTTTTGTAACACTATTACCGTATATTACTTAATTTGTGGCTCATGTCATTTACTTAATTTAGTTTATTGTTTCTTTTCACACGCACATTATACAAACACTGAAACACATTTACTCTCAGATATTTTAACACAATGGGAATGAATATACTTAAAAATGAACATACTATAACAATACGCTATATTATAGTGTTATTTTCAATTCACTAATACATACTTTACTGTACTTTACTTTCTATTTTTTGTTCATATCCTTATATATAATATTATACGTGAATATATTCTTTTATCACTTTTATAGTAAATGATCGATTTTCAAAAGTAAAATTTACCATTTCTAACCTTAGGCCGAATAACATATGTTCAAATAAAATAGTCACATACTTTATTAGTTAATATAAAAGTTTTTATTTCCATACACATATAAATGGAAAATGCGAACATATATAAAATGTATATATAAAAAAGTATATGACTAAATTGATAAAATAGTAAATAATTTTAATGATTAAAACATTTAACGTTTGTTAGGTATGGCATGGACTTGAATGGTGCACGACGTAAGAATGCCACTAGAGAGACAACTAGCACATTAAAGGCATGGTTAAACGAGCATAGGAAGAATCCTTACCCGACAAAAGGAGAGAAGATAATGTTAGCGATAATTACGAAGATGACACTAACGCAAGTGTCAACATGGTTTGCGAATGCCCGTCGGAGACTGAAGAAAGAGAACAAAATGACATGGTCACCGCGCAACCGATGCGACGACGACGACGACACTGACCCCAAAGACGGCTCCAGCGGTATCAACGATCGCGAAAGAGACCGTGATGGGGATGCTGATTCTTCCCAAAGGAGAGATGAGGGTCAGTACCTAATTAATTCAATACATTTGTTATGCGTTTAGTTAACGATAGTATATAGATTTAAGTGAGTGTGAGATGAGGTTCCAATTAGCGTTAGTTACATCCTCTCCCACTGAACTCTCACTTTTGGCAGGAATAAAGTGCAGGTGATGATTATACATGAGGTTAACCGTGTTAATGTGAAATGCACTAAACTTAGTAACTATCAGCGGAGCGTGTAATGACATTTTTGCGATCAAAATACTGTCTCTCGTATTATATAATGCTACTTCTATTTCCATTGTATTACATTATTTTTACATTTATTATAATTCACTAGTACTATATTGCTGCATAAAGATTTTTGCAATACTCATATATTATAGAGATAGTGTATGTGTATAATAATACACTTATGTATTATTATAATATTCTATGTTTTAATTTAGCATTTTATTTTTGATTGTCCCGCACTAGTGATTGTGCGGTTACCATTACAAATAATTATTTATACTGAGGAATCTCTTTGTGCATCTCATTGTTTTGTCTCTCTTTTGTATTACCCTCTTTCAGATGTACCCTCATCAGTAACATAATGATATTCGAAATTAATTAAGCGTCTGTTTAATGTTAGTCCGTGACAGGGCCGTTCTTTACTATAACTAAAACTCAAACCCAAACTAAAGCTAAGGTCGAAGTTTCTTTTAAAGCCTTTTAAAGCATTTATCTGCGGGACGCATATATACAATATATACAATATAAATATATGTATATATATTAAATATATATATAATACATTAATATAATATTCTTTCTTTACAATGCACATACATACATAATACAATTGTCATTCATGTTTTAAGTTCAATGGACTAACGATGTACTCTTTTGTTCTTTTTAATTTCTTTGTGTTCAGGTGATTCGGATATCGTAGACATTGAAGAAGATTCAAATCAGGATGGTCATGGTAACAAACGTGAAACCGGATCACCACTATCAGATACTGGTTCTTTGTCTGACTCTGAAGGGTCACAATCTGCTAACAATAACAGTGCAAACACTAACAATCATTCGCATCATAACCATCATCATCATTTGCATCATCCTCATCATACAATGCCATTGAATAAGCCACGGATATGGTCAATCGTGGACACAGCAACAAACAACAACAGTTCCTCTCTCCCATTAGTATCACTTCCATCGTCCGTTAACACAACCAAAACGCCACCATCATCTCAATCAGTACCTAACAGTGGTATTGGGCCGATCTCTCCATCAGCTGCGGCCATAGCCGCGAACCGTGCTGCACGATTGGAATATTTATCATCGCCATACTCAAAACCCGGAGGCCCGTGGTATAATGCCGGTAATTTTAGTGTGGCATCATCAGCCGCTGCAGCATTTTCACCTCTTTATACACATACACCTTCAGCCATAATGAGCCATTTGGCGGCCGCAGGACCCAACGCTGGTGTTGGGAATGGCGGAGTCCCTTCACATTTAGCTGCGGTCGCAGCAGAATCATCGTTAAACCGATTGCGGTCCGCAGCGGCGGCGGCGGCGATAGGGACGGGTTTAGCGGGAACATCGGCCGATAGCATCGCCGCAATTAGTAAGACCGTCACGAATATCGGTGAAAGAACAGTTTCGGGATCAAACGATATTAGTAAATCATGACAGTATTGTGACACAATGTGAGTTCTCATAATGAACAATCGCATGTTATAGTAATGGGCAATTTTATGAGTATTAATAGCGATATATAAAATAAAAATATATAAAAAAATTGTAAATATAGAACATTGTAATAAATGCATCATAATAATTTACTCATATACTATTGTTTGTATAATAAATATGTACGTATTTATCGTATTGCGAGTGTTAAGCCATTAGATTAAATAGCGATTTTAGTGAGAAAATTGAAAATGGACAGATGTTTGCAGTTTTTCAGTTTAAAGCACAAGAATTAGGTTAACGATCATTAAATGCTATTCTCCATTCCTATTGCTGATTGCCTTTTTCTTTGGCATTAGCGTATATTTGAACCCCGCTGCTCACTAGTGACTAGTGACTAGTGAATGCCGCCGACCGCTGAAAGAGGCACAAATGGCAATTAGATTCTCATTAAAAGTGAAGGACCATGATGAGTTCAATTTATAATTATACGGATGATTAAATCCGTTGTCACATATGATAACATTATGCATTTCTATAGAGTGTAGAAATACATTTTGCATTTTCTATCATATTAATCAAAGGACTTTTATATTACATTAATACCACATACATACATACATACATACATACATATATATATATATATATATAAATTATTATATATTAATTGGAAAAATATAATGCAATTAAGTTATAGGACAAATCGCCTAAAGCGTGTCTATTTTAAGAAATGCCTTTACTTTGTATTATATGCTATTATTAGCGTGTGTTATAAATCACACGCGAATATATTTCGAAACACGCTTAAGATTCAAATTTACCATAATAACACATACGAAGAAACAAACAGCATATGCCATTGTTTCTTTCAATAATCATTGTTTTGTTAGAGTTTACTATTACCATAACTATTAATATTAGTATTAGCATTAGTGTTAGTGTTTTGCTAGTATATATGATTCGGGCTTTAGTTTGTGGCCGATTGCATTAAATATGCATTTTAGTCTCTGTTAAAAAAGTAAACACAATGTTCTCGTGCGTGGGAATAATGATATCTCAAAACGTCTCTGTCTATTATTATACGCTGTTTACACTGCTTACGGCTCACGTTTGTTTAAGTAATAAACCAATAAATTTATCGCCGTTTTAATAATACCTCTCACTATTGCCATTTTAGTATATTTTAGTGTTTCTGTAGTCTTAGTACTTCTCAGAGCAAAATTTATTTTATCAATTAACTAGTAAAGACCGCTTTTTACTTATTACTACAATATAGTATTAGTATGTATGTATGTTATGAGCAATGCTAAAGTTTAAAATTGTTAACCAATCCTCAGTTAGTTACACAATCATATTTATATACACTAGTACACTAGTACATTTATACGCACACACACACACACACACATTTATACACACACACAGTTTAGGCAAATGAATTATACATTATATTAAATTTATTATATTATAATATAACTGTAGTTAACTGGTGAACTTGTGAATTTAATTGCCACTAGCAACTTCTAGCCCTATATGGAGAATGAGTGTTATATAAGAGCAAAATCGTTGAGCATTAGTTTTAAGGTAAGTTAAAGTTAGTAATTCGCGCATTCAATACATATGGCACTTTATATTTCGTGATGACTGAGGTTATCATATGATAAAAATAGATGATGTCAATTTAAGGGACACGCAAAAATGATATTAACTATTTGCTGAGAGCATAGTAAAAGCAGAGCCGAACTCTGCGAATGATAACGCATTAATGCAATCATTTGATATGTGAGTAATATGTGAGTAATAAAATATTTTGCAACGGATGAGTGCACTTTAACAGGTATTTTCAAAGTTTTGAGCTTTTATTTTTCCATATATACATACATTGAAATAAATAAATATATATATAGTATATCATAGTATATCTTAAAAGATAGAATGAAATAAGTGTTCGACAAGTAGGAAGTTGCCAGCCAGTTCAAAATAAGCATTATAGTAATGTA